>JAOTRH010046377.1:0-52987 GCA_034768845.1 Heliamphora exappendiculata | reverse complement strand
ACCTGTATAATCTGTCAGAACTTTTGACCCGATCTTCCGTGCAGCATGCACCGAGTCAAATACTGGACAGAATATACGGACTATGCATTCATACATAAAAAATATAAATATGAAATCATAAATGCAAAACCATCTCAAATTATTTCTCACTAATATGCCAGGGATCCAGAATAAAATACATAAAAAGCATGACTTTTCAGTATGCATTCCCAACAGTTTGTGGATGATATTTTGATATATTCACCCACCAGGGAGGCACACGAGAATCACCTGCGGATCGTCCTACAGACCTTGAAAGAACACCACTTATATGCAAAGTATGAGAAGTGCGAGTTCTGGATATCTAAGGTGAGGTTTGTTGGACACGTGGTGTCGACAGATGGGGTAGCTGTGGATTCGTCGAAGGCTGATGCTATGATAGGTTGGGAGCGACCCAAGAGTGTCTTCAAGATTCACACTTTTTTGGGCTTAGTAGGGTACTATCGGCGGTTCGTGAAGGACTTTGCTAGACTTGCTGCACCGATGACGCGTTTGACGCCGAAGAGAGTTGTATTTGTTTGAAGTGAGTCCTGTGAGTCAGCATTCCAAGAGTTGGAGACGAGGTTGACTTGTCCGCTAGTGTTCATCATTCCAGAGCGAGGCTTGGGATATACGGTGTACTGTGACGCATCACACGATGGTTTGGGATGTGTTTTGTTGTAGGGCGGTAAAGTTATAGCCTATGGTTCTTGGTAGTTGAAGACGCACGAGAGGAACTACCCGACACACGACTTGGAGTTGGCACCTGTTGTCTTTTCCTTGAAGACATGGCGTCACTATCCTTATGGTGAGCATTTTGAGGTTTTCTCCGATCACAAGAGCTTAAAATACTTATTTTCGTTGTAGGACCTGAACATGCGCCAGCGACGATGGATGAAGTTGTTGGAGGATTATGATTTTGATTTGTAGTACCATCCAAGGAAGGCCAATGTTGTGGCAGACACACTCAGTAGGAAATCTCACGGGTCGTTAGCCTCTGTGGCTATACGTGAGTGGGACATGCTTGGAGCGGTTGGAGGGTTTGAATTGTGTCTCGAGGAGACAGCGACTGGTGCTACATTGGTTTCAGTAGTTTCACGACCAGCATTGATTGTACGAGTGTTAGAGGTCCATCATACGGATCAGGAAGCTTAGATGATACGAGATTGTGTTGCTAGTGGAGTGGATACAGCAGAATGGGTTGTGGGTTCAGACCAGAGTCTGAGATTAGCCGGGAGGTTGTTTGTGCCAGATTCATGCCGAGCTAATTTTCTACATGAGTGTCATCATTCACGCCTCACAGTGCATCCTACAGGCACGAAGATGTCCCATGACTTACGTCGTCAGTTCTATTGGACAGGAATGAAGCGAGATGTGATCTAATTTTTTTCCCGATGCCTCACCTGTCAGCAGGTAAAGGCAGAACACCAGAAACCGGCAGGATTGCTATAGTCGTTGCCTATATCACAGTAGAAGTGGGAGCATGTCACGATGGACTTTGTGTCAGGACATCCTCGATCACCTAGGGGAAACGACGCTATATGGGTTGTGGTTGATAGGTTGACGAAGTCTACACACTTTCTCCCCATCCGAGTAAGAGATTCGGTGGAACGATTTAGTGGTTTATATTTCTAGGAGATCGTCTGGTTGCATGGAGTGCCAGCGTCTATTGTTTCTGACCGAGACCCGCGCTTCACATCGCGCTTTTGGCAGAGTCTTCAGGGAGCTTTGGGGACGAACTTGATGTTCAGTACTGGTTTTTACCCCCATACGGATGGTCAGTCTGAGAGGACCATACAGATTCTAGAGGATATGCTGAGGGCTTGTGTCATTGACCTCAGAGGTTCGTGGGACAATCATCTACCGTTAGCAGAGTTTGCATATAACAACAGCTATCAGTCTAGTATTGGGATGGCACCGTATGAGGCTTTGTATGGTAGACCTTGTAGATCGCCAGTGTGCTGGACAGATGTGGGGGAAACCACAGTCTTGGGACCAGACATGGAGAGGGAGACGACATAGAAAGTTGCTGTGATTCGCCAACGCCTACTGACAGTGCAGAGCCGCTAGAAGAGCTATGTAGATCAGAGGAGGCGACCTTTGGAGTTTGCAGTGGGGGATCATGTGTTCCTGAAGGTCTCACCACGTAGAGGTTTGATGAGGTTTGGTCGTAGCGGGAAGCTATCACCGCACTTCATTGGGCCTTTTGAGATTCTTGACAGGGTTTGGGAGGTTGCTTACCGTATGGCTTTGCCACCTCTGTTAGCATCTGTGCATAACGTGTTTCACATTTCTATGCTTCAGAGGTACGAGCGTGATTCGTCACATGTATTAGATTGGGCTGAGCTATGGGTGGATGAGGATGCCACTTACGAGGAGCGTCCGGTGAAGATTCTTGACACGAAGGAGCAAGTGTTGCAGAGCAGAACCATTGCCTATGTCAAGGTCCTATGGCTTCATCACGGGGTCGAAGATGCTACATGGGAGCTGGAGTCTGAGATGCGTGCTAGATACCCGGAGCTTTTTCCCTTGTGACCTTGAAATGAATTTTGAGGGCAAAATTCCTTAAGGGGGGGAGAGTTGTGAGATCCGGACCCGTCTCTTTTTGGGACTTATACATATACGATGTGTTTTACATATATATTTCTACGATGTATGATTCACTCATTTTGATACATGTTTAAGTTTAACTGAGCATACGGGGTTGATTCCCTTGGTTGTAGGGAGTTGCCGTTCAAATTTCAAAAATTCAAAAAAAAAAATATTTTGGAGGCTTATAAATATCTGGATTTAGATATTTTCTAAAAAGTTTCCTCCAGTTTTCTCTTTGCTTTCTTTCTAATTTCTCGGGGGTCGGAGGCTTGGTTTTTGAGAAACCAACAACTGATCCTTACTATCGGCATTGTGGTCTACGCATCCATTCAATTAGAATTTTATTTTGGGGAAGCTCGATTTTGCACGTAGATCGAGACGTTGAGTTTTGAACTCACCGAGGTAGGATCCTAGACTGTATAACTGTTAGAGGTTACTACATGTAATCGTACGTATTTCTACCATTTAAAAACACATGAAAAGTTATTTATGTTTCGAATTTAATTTTGGGTTAAAACTATTTTTCGGCGTTTGGTTGGATAAAATTGAAATAGGGATGTTCCTTTCGAGGTTTTATGATAGCCTTGAGCTCGGGTATGCTCTTAGGTATCAAAACGGGTGTTTCTGATGCTTGGTTTGAGGATTGGAGGTCAAAACCGTAGCTTAAAAAGGTTTTCTGGGTGAGTTCAGTCTATGGGCCCAGTCGACTGGATCATCTTTTTGGGAGTTCAGTCGACTGAACTCATGGGGTCAATCGAGGGAACTCATGGGGTCAGTCGACTAAAATGCCTTCTGTTCGAAAATCTTATTCTCCAGAGTGTTTTTCAGTCGACTGGGGGTGGGTCCAGTCGACTGAAATGCCTGCTGTTTGCTAGACATTTTGGTGGTTCATTTTGGGAAAAAGGTTGAGTTCCTTTTTGCAAAAAGGTTCGGTTTTTCTGAAAGAAGTGCTTAGTTGAAGGTTTGGAGCTAGCCCTCGGGGTTGAGTCTCAACTTTTAAAACGTTTTGGGTGAAAATATGTTTTTACATATGTTGTTTCGTCTCCATGGTTCATGGATGTGATCTCTTTTATAGACACGTGTTCTATATCTAGTTGGGGGTTGGTTTTGAAATATTTTATCCATAGATGTACCGTGGCAGTGGGTTTGGTTGAGTTGGGCTTCCATTGCTCCTCGATGTAAGTTCGAAAACGTGCGCAATGTAGGTGCTCTATACCTTCGGGTTAGTCCCCGTAAATTGAGTGATTGGGTGCTTTGTACCCTCGGGCTCAGGTCCCGTAATTAAGCATTAGGTGCTCTGTACCTTCGGGTCGAATCCCGTAAATTGAGTGATTGTGGGAGCTCTGGACCCTCGAGCTTAACCCGTAAATTGAGCAGTTACCTTGTCATGACTCCGTATAGAATTTGTCATTACTAAGCCTAAGGGTCCAAGGTAATAGATGAGAGTCTATAGTTGTTGCCTTTGTCTATGTGGCAGAGTCGGTACATAGGATTATATTTTACTGTGTCTCCTCGGTTGTGTATCCACGAGTGGAGAATGTTGTGCTTTACTGCTTTCCCTTAACTGTGGAATGATATCTGTCAGGATTATATGTATAGTTTCAAGGATGGAAATGGTGTGGTTTTCAGACGAAAAATTGTTGGTTTATAAAAGAAAAACTTTTGTGGCTTTTGTGGTCGAGTTTGCTCCCACGATATGATTACATGACCTGTATTATAGTTTCACAGTCTATTTTCTATTGGGCTTCGGCTCACGGTGAGGGATTTTTTCGCTGTAAAACCTTTTTCAGATGAGCACGTGGAGTTGACCTAGTTGCAGAGGTGATGGAAGACTTGCTGTAATTTTCCCTTTTTGAGACATGTTCTTATACATGTGACGCATGTTTAGGCTGGTTTTGTACGCCTTTTTGACGATATGCTTATTCATGTATGATAATGCTTGCTTACTGTTTATGAGAGCTAAACTTGGGAAATCTTTTATCCAAATGTTGTATTTTGATTATCAACTGTGAAACCTATTTTTCTTAAATGGTGTTTTGGTGGGCTTTCACATGACCTGTATGTTTGGGGCGTGACACGATTGAAAAACCTTCTGGAAATCCAAAACATCCCACCGCCTCAAGTTCAATCGACTGGACTGTCCTGGTCAGTCGACTGAACCACCTTCTAGGACGTTCAGTCCACTGGATTTAGCCCCTCAGTCAACTGAATCCCTATTGGTTCCAAAACTATTTCCAGAATTCAATTTGAGTCCAAAAATCACCACTCAAACAACCCTCTTCCGAACTCGAACAAGTGTAAAACTCATATCCATTTGCTGTTCTACCATGAAGAAACAAAAACCCAATTAACTTAGATCAAAAGTTGACTCAAACTCCGTCAATGCTTAAACATTCTCAAAATAAACTGGGTCAGGGTCTCACAACTCTCCCCCCTTAAAGGAATTTCGTCCTCGAAATTCAACACTGCTTCGCAAGCCAAACACAGCCCATCAATCATCAATAACTTCTAGTGCAAACCCAGCAATACCACACAACAACATAAATGCCCCGGCAACGCTGTACAATAGCAGACATGCCTCAGCAACTGAAACCCCATAACTGAAGTTGTCACATAATTGATACAAAGAATACACATCCTTAAGGAATCAATCTCCATACAAACTGTTCACACGTGCAAGTTCTACTGACATCACCGTTATCCAGGAAACATCCATAAAATATCAGATCAATACCCAACTCACGCTACCAAACCCCAACACAGAACTCTCACCAAACACAACTACTCCAGCAAAAAACGCAAAGTAAGAGACCAATTCACCACGGTACTTGATCTCAAACATGCTCTATCCTCGAACACAGAAACTATCACCTCCTTCGTTCTTACTGCCACGACTGGTTCAACCTCATCTCACCATGCACACCGAAGACCATCTCCACAAGTCCAAACACACGACATCACTGGTCACATGAAACCACATGCTCCATGCACAACTCTACTCGAGTTCTGACGATCACCAAACGACCACCGACTTTGATACCATATCATCACCCTGTTGATGCTAACAATGCCATCTCAAAGGTGACACAACACTCGTCCACGAGCAACAACACAAACACTCGACTCTAGAGAGAAGCTCACTTACTCACCTAGACATCAATGAATGCATCACAACCAAACCTTTATCCTCTACTCAATCGCTGATCACGAACCACAAGTCTCACCCAAGAGAAACACTAGATAAAACACCATTGTCTTGGATAAGGTTCCAAATTCCACACAACCGAAAACCAATTAGGCATCGCAGCCACAAAGGTCACGTAGACAGAACATCTCATAGGTACCCAACAACCTACACAAACCCAATCTTGCCTCCCGTGTAATAGCACATCACTACTCATTACTACACACTCAACGACTCGTTATCGGATCACTGATACAAAGGCTACAGATTAACCTCAAGTCAGACATGATTGCCATTGTGTGACAAAGAAAATATCATAACCGTCATCTGACGTCAACTCAACTCATAACACAACATCAACCCCTTGAGTCCACACTCACTGAATACTTGAACCCAAGACTTGTCCGTCCAGTAACCAGCCAAGACTTACATCTTACACTTAGCAATTTTCTCACATCCAGAATTCATCACGGCCCTTCTGTTCCCAACCAAACAATCGTGTCTGTCCGAATAGGCCACGCCAACTAAGGCTTCTCGAACATCATATCCTTCCTAATTCATACATTATCATACTCTCGGGATACCATCTACACAAACAACAGTTATACCAAAGCACAACACATACCACAGTCGACAACCACTCCTCGACTCCAAGAACTCTAAGCAATTCCAAGCCCCAAATAGGACTTAAGCCAGACTCATAAAAGTCTACCAGAACCCCACCATAAACATATTACAACTGCACTGTTCTAATAAAATCCCCGCTCTTCCAAGAGCTAGAAGTACAACCATACGCACACAATGGTCAACGATCCTCAACTGATCACTGCAAAGAACTCTACGTCCCAACACCAACTCCCTTGTCTATCAAGAACAAGCAACATAGGGAACACAACCCATAACACACAAACAAGCCATACTGACTACGTTACCATGACCTATCATGTTTACCACACTCATACGGGTACAAATCCACTGAGATTCCACAGTCTCAGAACACAACCAAATATGAACCAATGAAGAACTTGGCATCTCAATTCAACCGAGATGAAACAACTTGCACCAGACAATTGCCTACAAGAAAATTCTCTCTCCTTTCATCCAAAGGAAAGAAAAAGGCCAACAAGAAACCATGATCCAACCTCAGCATACAGGGAGTGCTCCTCAACACTTGGTCTCTAAAGAGCTCTATAAGTCCTACCTCGAGGCCACATCGACTACAGTCAAACAGCTGCTATCAACTCCGATCACAATACTTAGGTCATCCGCTCCACCAACCTTTCTCTGACCTCATTCACACATGTGAACACCATCAATCCGCGTACTTGGTACAACACATCCCATTGTGCCCAAACCTCACTTCACAAGGTTACACTACACAACCTAATTCCTACTATGTAAACCACAATCACGTCAAAGCCTCGAGCTCACTGTCCAAGGCACAACATCAAACAAGGGAACCCAATTCTGAGACCTTTCATTTAGAGTTACTAATAACTCCAACAACCATGCAGACACCTTCCGCACTTCCGCTCTCAAAGCACACATCGATCATAGGCATCGTACCCTACAATTTCTCACCTATCATCCCAGGCCAGCCAAATCACATGGTACACTGCTGAACATTATTACTCCACACTATGTTCCTGTGGGCAAATAACATACCCATCTCTGAACCTAAGGTGAAACACAAACAACCTCCAGACATATCATACCAAGGATACATCATCTCAGCACTAAGCTAACCACAAGAACCTAACACGGTTCCCAAACGTGATCTCCTAATCACTAGGATATCGACCAAACTACGGACCTGCATTCCCGTAGGAATCCGACAGAACTGATATTCATCACAGGAACCCGTACACATTCCCATACAGCCATAACCCATGCTCTTCCCAGCATAACTACATCTCATACTCATTCTCTTATCCTTGAGCTCACGCGCTCGTAACTCAAGTCTCAAACCTCAAGGAGGTATACAACGTCCAAGGTCATCGAACTACTCTGACTACCTACAACATCCCGTTAATCATCATCGATATCCTGACTACCAGGGAATATCTCCAGAACCACACGTTCTGCTATCTCAACATACGCCTAGCCAAGGATTATCACGCTCCCATCCACTATGTTCCTATCTATACCCCATCCTGAGTACACGGCTCATAGCATAGCATGGCTTAAGACGTACCTAATCCATCACACGGCTGAAACCACATACACTAAAACCCCAAAAGGGATTTCCACTTTCCATAGATCCCGTCATAATAACTAATATCTAGGGTTTCCAACACCCCATCGCCCCTACTCACAAGGCTATCCATAGCACATTTACAACTTTCGGTAACTTACTCTCAAGAGAAGCCAGCTACCCAAGTCAAAGCCATCAACCATGCTTCGACTAAACCTGAACAAAACTCTGCTCAAACACTCAACGGTTTACCAACCGAGCCCAACCTCACATGGCTGAACCCAACTCACTGATGAGTTTCACAAGATACCAACCGATCGATGCTTAACCCATAACTTTACTTCTGCAACTGATAACAACCTCGTCGCATAATGAAAACCCAAACCACGATCTCGTCGCCTCGACAAGGGTACAAGTTATAAAGAAAAAAAACATGAAACGCGACAACCTAAGGTCGATCTATCATGTTATTTATACCACATACCACATAATCATGCTAACACATAACCACAACGATTATACAAACACAACACCACTATCGAGGAGATCTGACAAGAATGACGCGTCACTTTGGATAACCTACTTAAATTTCTTGCTAGAAATCACATCTATGAAACACGTTTCTAACTTGGCTCCGAAGTTTGTTAGTCCAAATGCCCGAAGGCAAGACTAATCAATCCTAAGGTCTAACCTCCATGCTCACATATACCCGACATCAACATGCTCATGTTCCAAACACAGGTAACCAAGCACGCACACATCCTCACAAGGTGATGCACCCTTGTCCGCCACGGCTCATAAGTATTCGAACCCAGAGCTCTGATACCAAGTCGTCACGCCCCAAACTCCGGGTCACGCAAAAAGCCATTGGACAACCACCAAAACTACCCGAACAAAAGGGATTTAAAACCAAAAGGCCAAACAAGGCCAAAACCTTTGTAAAAACGTACTACCGATAGTTTATTTGATTTAAAGAGTAGCCAAGAGACTACAGTTACAGCCCATAGCTAAGCCTTTGAAAGAAACGAAATACAAGTTTTACGATAAGAAAATCTTTTCAATATAAAAGAAACCCAGGCCATTCCAAAATTTTCCTTGAAGCACAAGAGTTTATATGAAGCTTAAATCATTTAGAAATCCAATTTTGTAACTATTGATCCCAACAATGAAAAACGTAGTAAGAAACTACGAAAAATAATAACCAACCCAAGGTTCTCTCGAAAGCATTAAAGCATGCATACATCCATAAGAATCTCATATGATTTATAACATGTTATCTCAAAACAAGAAAAATATACAGAAAGATATAAACTACCTAACAAAGATAAGACAATAGGATCTTATCATCAGCCTCCTCTAGGCACCACCAGGTCAACCTATCGGACCACGCTTATCTGAAAAAGATTTTACAACAAAATCCCACACCGTAAGCCGAAACCCAATAGAAACAGACTATAAAGCTGTAAATAAGGATATGTATTCACAAGCATACAGGCTCAACCATAGGAGCCAAAAAGATTTTCCCAACCCAAAATCACAAGTTTTCCCATCAGGCTAACACAAGCCTCAAAATAGTTTTACTTTATAAAACCCCACATTTCCATCCTTAAAATCATGTATACCAACAATGCAAATAACGTTTTCACAGTTAAAGAAAAATAGTAACCAAAACGTTAGTTTCCACTCAGATCACACACCGAGGAAAGAGAAAAGATATTTTTCACTCGGAGCACACACAACCAAGAAAAATAAATCGGTAAAACAGTATGCTCCACTCGGGCCACACAGCTGAGAAGAAAGATAAAATAATTCCTATGTACCGACTCTATCACAAGGGGACAGAGGTAGCAACTATATGTTGGGATGCGGAAAAAATTTTAGAACCGGCGTCGTGATCATAAAAAATGGCGCGTGCATTTTTCATGAAAAATAAGAACGGTGTTAATCTAAATACTGTTATACCTTTATGAAACTTGCCGAAAAGTTTCAAAAACTTCTGAATACATTGAAGACGACCGGCCAATCTTCTCACGTATATCCCGGATGCGCTACGACGATCACAGTGTGTGGGCACCGATGCCGATCGAAATTATTTTTTTCTTTGGTTTCTTCTCACACTTTGCCTCCAAGAAGCAATAATGAAATTGCCAAAAAGAGAGAGAGAGAGAGAGGGGGGGTGGCAACTACAGGAGGATCATTTGGATTTTGAGTCTCCTATTATGATATATGTATATTCACTTAAGATATACAAGGCATGTATATCTTTCTTAAGATATACATGGCAACAATATATATCTTCCTACCAAAAAATTAGGCAAGTGATATATATCTATGAAACAACTCTCATCCCCTCAATTAGGGCTGGCCACTTAGGGAGTGATCCCTAGGCGTGCTAAATTCCAAAATCGCCCTCAATTATTTAATTTAATCCCCAAAAGCTCCCGGCGGTAAAACTGACATTGAAATTAAATTAAATAATTACCGAAACTGATAAAAAAATATCCGGGCGTATAATGGGCTACATGAGGGATCACGAGGAAGTATAGGACTCGGGCTAACCGTACGAAGAAAGTCAGATATCCCTAACTCTGTCCCCGAGTTAGATCCTTTCTCGCACGAAGTAGAACATATTCTACTAATGGTCCTGACTGAACTCCCGGCACTAACTAAAATTATGTCTTCAGTTTCCAATTATCAAATGCACTGAATTCTCCCCACGTTTAATATATGAATTCCTGATAAATAAATTAGGTTACTGACAACCCGATTTAATTATCCTGTTTTCCTCGCAACCGCACCGCTTAACCTTTTGATATGCCGGATTCAAAGATTCACTGTACATGTTTAGCATAATCAAACCTATAAGCAAAGCACACGAGGGGGAACTCCTCAACCTAAATCAGACGTGGTTTCCACTAGTTGATTATCAATCATCGGATAAATAATGCCAATACCCAACTCATCGGTATTGCTGATCTCATGAAGGAAATCTCAACCATTGATGACTTAAAGTACAGTACACTATCTGAACACAATCAATCAATCACTTCGGGATTAAGAGTGTGTGCAATACATGATTATACAGGATGTGGATCAATTCATATAGTAAGTATAGAATTGATCATCCCGTTGATCCCGCTCAATACACTCCAGTGTACTAGCACATCAAGCTCGAATATCGAATTTCCAAAACCTTAATTCGACCCGTTCGACATAGCCAAGATCAGCTACTATAACGATGTACTACAATTGTACCAATGGAATGTCTGGGTCCATTGCGATTGTGAGCCTACCAGTATAATCTGTCAGAACCTATGACCTGATCTTCCGTGCAGCATGCACTTAGTCAAATACTAGACAGAATATACGAACTATGCATTCATTCATCATAAATATAAATATAAAACCACGAATGCAAAAACATCTCAAATGTTTCTCATTAATATACCGGGGATCAAGAATAAAAAACCTAAAAAGCATGGCTTTTCAGTAAACATTCCTAACAATCTCCCACTTATACTCAAAGCTATGCAAGAACACATCTGACACCTAACCATTCTACATGGTTATCAAAGACTTTCTGAGACAACGCATTAGTAAAAGGATTCGCTAGGTTATCTGCAGATGCTATCTTGGAAACTACCACGTCTCCATGCTTCACGATCTCCCAGATGAGATGATACTTCCTCTCAATGTGCTTTCTCCTTTTGTGGACTCTTGGTTCCTTTGAGTTAGCAATTGCACCATTGTTATCACAATAAAGTACAATAAACAATTGTACCGAGGGTACCACATCCAAATTCATAAAGAAGTTCCTGAGCCAAACTACTTCCGTAGCTGCATCCGAAGCTGCAACATATTCAGCTTCCTTAGTAGAGTCAGCAATACAAGACTGCTTCACGCTCTTCAACTAATGGCTCCACCTCCCAAGGTAAACTCATAGCCAGAGATGGACCTCCTAGAATCTCTATCTGCCCAGAAATCTGAGTTAGTATACCCAAGTGGTATAAGACTATCAGCCTGGTACACCAACATATACTCCCTAGTCCGTTTTAAGAACTTGAGTATATTCTTAACCGCAGTCCAATGCTCTTCCCCTGGATTAGACTGAAATCTGCTTACCATGGCAATGGTATAACAGACATCTGGTCTAGTGCAGAGTATGGCATACATGAGACTTCCCACTATCGAAGCATAAGGAATACATCTCATCCTCTCTATCTCCTGAGGTGTCTTAGGACACTGATCTCTAGATAGAGTAATTCCATGTCTAAAAGAAATAAATACTTTCTTAAAATTTTTCATGCCAAAATGAGCAATAATTGAGTCAATATAACGGGCTTGGGATAAGCCCAACATCCGACGTGATCGATCTCGAATGAGCTTGTCCCCAAGAATTTGGCCCGCTTCTCCCAAGTCCTTCATGTCAAATTGACTCGATAATCATACATTTATTGAAGATAGCAACCCCACATCGTTTTCGATTAGGAGAATGCCATCTGCATAAATGACTAGAAATGCCACTTTATGCCCATCGCACTTTCAGTACACGCAATACTTGATAGGACACTAATCAATGCCAAATCTTTTAATTGCCTGGTCAAATCGAATGTTCCAAGTTTGAAATTAATTACCATGTGTTTTCAATATTTTCAATTTATTAAAAATCATGTTAAACGTGTTATTTTGTAACAAATAAAATGTCGCGCCTCGACCCCGGGTCACGTGAACCGAACCATACTAATTCGCATCAATGCTCGGACATAAGAAACTTCTTAGAAAATAATGGTTTTAAGTTTGAAAATCTTTTTAATTAAATTAGGTACTGACTTCATAGAACAAGAACAAGTTCACGATCGCAGCTTAGTCCGTTTGAGCAGATAGACTACCGCTCGAGCAGTCAACAGTCAGAAACCATCTTCACTGTCATGCCCCAAAATCCAGGGTCACGTAAAAAGCCCACCGAACAACCATAATAATAAACCACGAAAACAACAACTAATCCATGGTCTCTCTCTCAAACATATATCATACATACATCAGCTCCATAACCATAAGGATTACATTTCACATGCTTTCAAATCTAAAACATATTACATCAAAACATGAACCATATACAAAGGGTTTAAACTCCCCAATAAGGACAAAACAAAAAGAGTCTTATTGCCAACCACCTCTGGGCACCTTAAGATTAACCTATTTGACCACGTTCACCTGAAAAAGGCTTTCACAAATTCTACATCGTGAGCTGAAGCCTAATAGGAAACAGACTAGCATGAAATAAAAGCAAAGCGTGTTAATAGGATAATATGACTATTCTGACTCACACGAGCCCTAAATATGGTTACTACTCAAAAATCACAAGTTTTTATCTGACTCATCGAGCCTTAGAAACGATTTTCCATCTTTAAAATTGCAAATTTCATATAATAAAAATAACGTCAACAGTTAAAGAAAAATAGTATCAAAACGTTATTTTTCACTCGGTTCTCACAACCGATAATGATCCCTATGTACCAATTCTGTCACACCTGGGACAAAGGTAACAACTATAGATTTTTTTACCCATTACCCTAGACCCAAGCCATACAAAGACCCGTTAGGTAATGACAAGTTCTATACGGAGTCACGACATCGTATGCCTCTCACTAGGGCAACCACTTCATTTACGGGGATTAACCAGAAGGAGCGAAGCACCTACTTACGCAGAAATTTCAGACATTCACCGAGGAGTAATGGCGGCCCAAATACACACGCACTGTCACGACACATCTATCAAATCATTAAAACAAACAACCACGTAGGTCGACTACAAAAATGTTTAAAAACATACATTAACCATGTACAAAACATCCATCTGCCACATCATCCATTAACCACGGAGTCTAAACAACATTTTCAAAATGCTTCAACTGTTTCTATCAAAACGTTTAAAAAAATCGAGACTCAACCCCAAGAGTTAGCTCTAAACCTTCAAAAGTTAGGTTTTCATAACTTTACATAAATCCTTTCATTTTCAAACCACCTTTTTGAAAACCACAAATCTCCACACGTCCACCAACATGTAATAAACTAAAAGATATGCAAAACTTACTTTTTATCTGAACAAACATGGTTTAAATACAAATCCAACATTTATAGCATTTTTAAACGGTAGAAAAGCATATAATCACACATAGCACCCTTTAAAGACGAGATAGTCTAGGATTCGACCTTATTCAGTCAAAAACTCTATGCCTTGAACTCCGTGAAAATGAACTTCGTTGAAACGAGATTCTGTCCAGATGAATGCGAAGCCCCCGGCACGGATACTAAGAATTCGTTATTTGATCACCAAAAACCAACCTCGAGCCCACCGAAAAACTAGAGAGAAGATGGAGGTTTTATGTGTAAAAGGAAGAAACTTAGTCAAGAAGAAACAAAGTCTCAAAATATTTGGCATCCGACAGATATTTATAGGCCCCGCCCAAAACAAGAGTTATGTCGACTGAACCACCTACTTCAGCCGACTGAAGAAGGCTACTAGAATCTCAAAATCCTCCACCGACCCAGGTCATTCGACTGTGTCACCCCCCTCAGTCGACTGAACCACCACACTATCCACTCAGTTGATTGAACTTCCCACTTCAGTCGACTGAATGTCGAGAAACCCTAGTGCCAAGGGAAAAAAGCTCCATAGATCTATGCACAGGCCCTAATATTCACCAAAAACATCACCAAGGTCGAGTGTTAACTCCAACTCCATCAACACTTAAATTATTTTTAAAAATAAAACAGGTCGAGATCTCACAACTCTCCCCCACTTGAAAGAATTTCATTTTCAAAAATCAACACTGAAACTCAAGCCGAACACCATCCTCTTAACCATTAACAATCTCTGATGCAAACCCAATAACACCGTACAATAGCAAAAGTGCCCCAGCAACTGAAACCCCAAAACTGTCATCACACGATGTAAACGTGGCTTTGAAGAATTGAGATCAAGATCCATAAAACATCAGATCAAGATCCAACTCACACTCCCAAAACCTCGAAACATAACTCTCATCGAACACAATCCACTCCAGCGACAACACATAGTACAAGACCAATCCACCGTGGAACCTGGTCCCTAACACTCTCTACTACAGGACATAGAGACTATCACCCTCGTTCACACTGCCACATACCGGCTCGACCACATGTCATAATGCACACCAAGGATTATCTTCGCGAGTCCGAACACACGACATCAAATCCTGACATCGGTCACATGCAGTCACATGCTCCATGCACAAACCTTACTCAAGTTCTGACGATCATCTGATGATCACCCACTTTGATACCACATTGCTACCCTGCTGATGCTAACAACGCCATCACTAAAGTTGACACGACGCCCATCCATGACCAACAACATAAACACCCGACTCTAGAGAAAAGCTCAATTAATTCACCTGGAATACCAAAGAACACACTTCTTCTAAACCTTCATCCTCTTTTCAATCTTTCATCACAAACCACATTTCTCACCCTAGAGAAACACTAGGTGTCACACCATTGTCCGAGATAAGACTCCACACAAACGAAAACCAACCCGGCATCACAGCCATAAAATCACCTGACACTAGCGAGTCACTTTAACTAGACATGCCTCGCAGGCAGGACATCTCATAGGTATCCAATAACCTACACAAACTCAATCATATTTCCCGTGCAACAACACATCACTACACAACTCAACATCTCGCCATCAGATCTTTCGCCATCAGATCACTGATTCTAAGTCTACAAATCAACCGTAAATCAGACATAATCACCGTTATCAGACATCAACCCCAAACTCATAAGACATACATCGATCCCTTCAATCTACAACAGTAGAATATTCGAGCCCAAGACTTATCCGTCAAGTAACCAACCATGACTTGCACCTTACACTTAGCAATTTCTTCTTATATAGAACTCATCACGGCCCTTCCGTTCTAAACCAAACAATCATGTTAGTCCCAACAGGCCGTACAAACCAAGGATTCTCAAACATCAAATCCTTCATGACTCATACCTTACCACATTCTTGGGACTACCATCCAAACAAACGATTATGCCAAAATACAATACCTACCACAGTCAACGATCACTCTTCGATTCTAAGAACTCTGAGTAGTTCCAAGCACCAAACAGAACACAAATCTAGACTCACAAAAGTCTATCAAAAACTCACCAGGTGAATATCCCAGCCGCATGGTTCTGACAAAATTCCCACTTTGCCAAGAGCCAAAAGCACAACCATAGCCCCACACAACCCAGAATAAACTACACACAACGGTTAACGATTCTCAGTTGATCACTATAGAAAAGAACTTTATGTCTCAACACTAACTCCCTTATCAACAAGGACAACCACAAGCATTCCTGATCTACCAACCCGACCTCACAGGAAACAAAACCCAAATGGTTCAACCATCATACATAACAAGTCATACTCTGACTAGGTTACCATGACCTACTATGTTTAATACACTTATACGTACTCTTTTACGGTCTTCCACCATAGGATAATTATCACGCCCAACCTCCGGCCTACGTGAAAAACCCATAAATAACCAAACATACACCCAATCCGAGAATACACTCTCAAAGTAAACCATACATGCATTGTATATAAACGCCAAATGGCAAACATTACACGGCTCCAACGCCGAAAAATATGTTACAACATACATGTAACATAAAGAACAAAAGGGAAGACTGCAGCTCTTCCACCACTCCAGCACCTCCAGATCAACCCACGTGACCGGTACCTGAAAATATTTTATCCCATACCGTGAGCCCAGGCTCAACAGATACTAGACAAGCATGCAATATAAACAAAGCATGCTAGGAAATCGAAGTGCAGGTTTTAAACTCTCTTTCAAGCCTTGAAAAAAGTTTGAAAACGGTTTTAGATCACGACTCACAAGTGTCATTAAAAATAATTTTCACATGCAATGGAAAAGCAAGGATACAAACCATGTTTTGACTCACTCAAAGGAGCCTTGAAAATAATTCTAGTATTTTGACTCTCGCAGGCCGTTGATACAGTTTCTTTTATAAAAAATTTGGTCTATCCATCCTGATATACAATACATGCAATACATGAACACATGCCTCTTTGGGACCTCATTTCAGCCTTCAGATATCGCACACACACACACACACACACACACACACACACACACGCAAGTGCTTTGTCAGGACCTCGTTTCAGCTGACAGACAGCACACGCACATGCCTCGTCATGACCTCGTTTCATTCGACAGAGCGTATACCCACAAGTGCCTTGTCAAGACCTCATTTCAGCCGACAGAGGGCACACATACCCATACATGCACCCGTGCATTATTAACCAAGGCTAACATTCTTAGAAACACAAGCTCATCTATCCCATCTCATACAAATATGAAAACCTAGACCAGGATTTAATGCATAAAATCACGTACTAACACTACGTTCCACAACCACGTCACATGCCTATAAAACTTTAGGTTTTAAAGCATAACTCCATGTAATTCACTTACATAATCCATGCATAAATAAACTACAATTAGAAATGCACATAACCATATAAAACCTTGCACCACGACGCCACCCTTTATTCCCCAAAGGACTACGGGCCCAAGCGCTCTCGCTCTCTGCCACCACGCACTCAACCGCGCATCACATCCATGTCTCACCATGCACGTCACCCATGAGGCCGGCATCACACAACACCTGAGGCCACAACAGGACCCCCGAAGCCACCATACAACCAACCAAACCCCGAAAGGAATCCACAGGTATTTGAATCGACTAATCCCATAAATTAATCAATTGAATACCATGGGACGCCAATCAAAAATCAAAACCCAACCACTAACACATCCTAACCAAGACCAACACACGCCCAACATGGCCAACAAAACACACAAAAAACTCCCAAGGCCCAGACACGACCAACACGGAACCACGCACGCCTAACACGGCAAACACGAACCCACACAAACCCATGATTCCCCAAGAAATAAGAAACTTAGTCAAAAGGGCCCACAATGACGAAAAATATTCATATCCCAAACATGTATAAACCCTAAAATCAAGCTTCCAAACATGTTTTTCAAAACTCAGGAACATACCCAAACCTAAGACTACCATAAAGCCTCGAAAGAAACTCTCAAACCCCGATTCCATCCAACCGAAATGACGAAAAATAACTTTTAAACTAAAAACCCGATTTATCAAAACATAAATCGGTTTTTCAGGCATTTTAGGACGATAAAACTACACACGATTACACGTAACACCCTTATATGACACGAGCGTCTAGGATCCTACCTCGATGAGTTCAAAACTTGATGTCTCGATCCACGTGCAAAATTGAGCCTTGTCGAAATAGAATTCTGTCCGGATGAACGCGTAGCCCACCATGCCAATAGTAAGGATCCGCTTTTAAATCATCGAAAACCGAGCCTCGGGCGCCCGAGAAGTTAGAGAGAAGGCAAAGAGAAAAATGAAAGCAAGTTGAAGAAGTTTTAGAAAATATCTTTTTGAAAATATCTAACTCCAGATATTTATAGGCCTCCAAAATATTTGTTTTTCAAAATTTGTGAAATTCGCGCCACAACACCCCACGACCTCAGGAACCTATCCCACATGCATATCTAAGCCCGATCATGCATCAAACACGTAAAAACATGATATAAGAAAAACACAAAATGCGCGTCAAAAAATGCCAAAAAAGGAAAACGGGTCAGGGTGTCACAACTCTACCCCCCTTCAAGGAATTTTGCCCCCAAAATTCAACTCAAGGTTAAAATAACAAACCATCGATCACAATCGACACAGGCACACGAGATGGTCAGCCAAACCATTCCTAGGATATAGTCAAACAAGGTCAAGCATCCTCAACAATGGCCAACTATCTCAAAGACACGGGATCTACAACCCATCCCAACCTCTCAACCTCTTTAACTGCACATCCATATCAACCACTACCTCAACATAGCATATCACCCGCCGAAAACCATCACCAACTCCCCAAACAGTTACAACATGAAACTGGTCCAAAGCCTACAATCTCATAAAGTACCTCAGCTTGCTGAAGGTAGATCCGCATCATCCGGCACAATCGGTGCCCTATAAGCTATGAGGGAATACGCTCGTGGCAATGTCGCCCTGCCTTGTTCACCACGACTCGGCACTGTCGGTTGTCATACCGACTGAACTGACGTACTCCCACCTACCACCCGGGAAGTCTGAACTGCAGAAGGCCGCTGTCAGTACTCAGATGAACCCGGTACATATGAACCCACTAGTGTATCTTCCCTGCTCGGTGCACTGCCTCCCTAAAGGAAATTCCTGTGAATATGTCCGGACTGTCCACACCCATAGGAAACTGGCAGTTCCCTCCCCTGCAGCTGCACTGGTGCCAAACTCTGAGATGGCCTCGGCTGTAAGCAATCCGCCAGACGATGCCCAGGTTTCCTGCATCAAAAATAGGTCAACTCCCTCTGCTCTGGTGCCAAACTCTGTTGTGGTCCAGACGGATAAAATCTAGGGCTAGAGGACCTCTGCCTCTTGCTGGAGCATCCACCTGTCTGTTCCTCTACCCCATCCTGCGATGTCCTAGCCTCCCTGGAAGCTCAAATCTCAGTTATGGTATTCTCCACCCTCACTGCTGCCTCTACTAGCTCCGTGTACACACGAAGTCCCAATGCAACCAGACACTCCCTAATCGTCGGCCTTAAGCCTCGTTGAACCTCATAGATCTCAGCTCGTCTGTACTCACCAACTCTGGTGCAAACTGGGATAAACATGTAAACCTGGCCTCGTACTGCATGACATCCGTGGTCCCCTGGGTAAGAGTGTAGAACTCCTCCCTATACAAATCCCGCTTCGACGCCGGGAAGTATTTCTCTAGAAATACTCCTATAAAATCTACCCATGTAACCCCCACTGTAGTTCTGGCATATCTCCACCATTGATGAGCAGTGCCCCTCTACTGAAAGGTGGCAAATGAAACTTGTAACTCATCCTCCATAATCTGTAATGTGTCGAGGATTCGCGTCACCAGCTCCAACCACTCAGTTGCCACAATAGGATCAAGATCTCCGACAAAGGTAGGCGAATCTATACGCATGAACTCCCGCATCGCTACAGTAGCCCTTGCCTCGGGCACCCTCTCCCTAATAGCCTCACCCCTAGAGGTCTCAACCAGCTGCTGGATAGAGCTAACCAGCACACGCAACAACTCCGTCGCGTCCATCGGTCCGAGGGGAGCATTTGCATCCCCAGCATCAGGGATAGGAATATTCCCTTTGCCAACAACACGGCCACGGCCTCGACCACGGCCTCGCCCTCTCCTCACCAACATCACGTCTATATGAAAGCAAAATAATACATAAGACGCAGCACATTGCATGAGCATAAACGTTAAACACCTAGCATGCTAACACAGCCACATAGGTTCATGCTAAACAAATCCCCACATACCGAGGAGAACCAACAAGAATGACTCGTCAATCTGGATAACCTACTAAGATTCTCTACTAGAAATCACGTCAGCTAAATGCGTTTCTAACTTGCCCCCCAAGTTTGTTAACCCAAATGCCCAAAGGCAGGACTAAACAATCTCACAGTTCAACCCCCATGCTCACATATACACATCATCTCATATTAAACATGCTATCACGTACATGTTATCAAAGCATCTAAATACATGCAGTCAAGCACACACAATCAACCTCACACGGTGATGCAACCTCTTTCCTTGACTCTTAGGTATTCGAACCTAGAGTTCTGATACCAAGTTATCACGCCCCAACCTTCGGGTTACGTGAAACACCCATAAATAACTAAACATACACCCAACCCGAGAATACACTCTCAAAGTAAATCATACATGCATTATATATAAACGCTAAACGATAAACATTACACGGCTCCAATGCCGAAAAATATGTTACAACATACATGTAACAGAAAGAACAAAAAAGAAGACTACAACTCTTCCACCTCTCCAGCACCTTCAGATCAACCCGCGTGACCGGTACCTGAAAATATTTTATCCCACACCGTGAGCCAAGACTTAGCAAAAACTAGACAAGCATGCAATATAAACAAGCCATGCTAGGAAATCGAAGTGCAGGTTTTAAACTCTCTTTCAAGCCTTGAAAATAGTTTGAAAACAGTTTTAGATCACGACTCACAAGAGCCATTAAAAATAATTTTCACATGCAATGGGAAAGCGAGGATACAAACCATGTTTTAACTCACTCATAGGAGCCTTGAAAACGATTCTTGTATTTCGACTCCCGCAAGTCGTTGATACAGTTTCTTTTAAAAAAAATTTGGTCTATCCGTCCTGATATGCAATACATGAACACGTACCTCTTTGGGACCTCATTTCAGCCATCAAATATCGCACACACACACATACACACACACGCAAGTGCTTTGTTAGGACCTCATTTCAATCGATAGACAGCACACGCACATGCCTCGTGAGGACCTCATTTCAGCCGACAGAGCACATACCCACAAGTGCCTCGTCAGGACCTCGTTTCAGCCGACAAAGTGCACACACACCCATGCATTGTTAACCAAGGCTAACATTCTTAGAAACACAAGCTCATCTATCCCATCTCATACAAATATGCAAACCTAAACCAATATTTAATGCATAAAACCACGTACTAACACTACGTTCCACAATCACGTCACATGCCTATAAAACTCTAGGTTTTAAAGCATAAATCATGTTTCACATAACGATATCAAACCATGTAATTCACTTACATAATCCATGCATAAATAAACTACAATTAGAAATGCACATAACCATATAAAACCTTGCACCACGACGCCACCCTTTATTCCCAAAAGGACTACGGGCCCAAGCACTCCCGCTCTTGGCCACCACGCACTCAACTGCGCATCACATCCATGTCTCACCATGCCGTCACCCACGAGGACTGCATCACAAAACACCCGAGGCCACAACATGACCCCCGAAGCCACCAAACAACCATTCGAACCCCAAAAGGAATCCACAGGTATTTGAATCGACTAATCCCATAAATTAATCAATTGAATACCATACAACGCCAATCGAAAATCAAAACCCAACAACTACCACATCCTAACCCAGACCAACACACGCTCAACATGGCCAACAAAGCACAAACAAACTCCCAAGGCCTAGACACGACCAACACAAAACCACGCACGCCTAACACGGAAAACACGAATCCACACAAACCCACGACGCCCCAAGAAACAAGAAACTTAGTCAAAAGGGCCCCCAAGGACGAAAAATAACCATATCCCAAACATGTATAAACCCTAAAATCAAGCTTCCAAACATGTTTTTCAAAACTCATGAACATACCCAAACCCAAGACTACCATGAAGCCTCGAAAGAAACTCTCAAACCTGGATTCCATGCAACCGAAATGGCAAAAAACAACTTTTCAACTAAAAACCCGATTTATCGAAAAATAAATCGCTTTTTCATGCATTTTTGGACGGTAAAACTACACACGATTACACATAGAACATAGAACCCTCATAAGACATGAGAGTCTAGGATCCTACATCGGTGAGTTCAAAACTTGATGTCTCGATTCACTTGCAAAACTAAGCCTCACTGGAATGGAATTCCGTCCGGATGAACGAGTAGTCCACCGTGCCAATAGTAAGGATCCGCTATTAGATCGTAAAAAACCAAGCCCTGGGCCCCCGAGAAGTTAGAGAGAAGGCAGAGAGACAAATGAAAGCTTGTTGGAGAAATTTTAAAAAATATTTTTTTGAAAATATCTAACTCCAGATATTTATAGGCCTCCAAAATATCTTTTTTTGAAAATTTTCAAAATTCGCGCCACAGCACCCCACGGCCCCAGGAACCTATCCCATATGCATATCTAAGCCCGATCATGCATCAAAACACGTAAAAACATGATATAAGGATAACACGAAACGCGCATCGAAAAATGTCGAAAAAGAAAAACGGGTCAGGGTCTCACAATAATACTAACCCATTCATGCAATTCTTAACGGTCTTCAACCGTAGAAGCAATCGGATCCCATGTCATACACATAGGTTCTCTACATCTAGGAAAGCACCTAGCCATGTATAACATTTAAACACATATACTCATCAACCACGCGTTGAAACTGTGAAGAATTCGTCTTATAATCACCTGATCCCAGCGATACAAGTTTTCGAGCCATAACTCAAAGGACCACAACGCAGATACAAGATCCACAAAGATTTTCACACTCTCAAAACATAACCAAATCTAAATCAATTAAGATCCCAGCATCTACATCTAACCAAGATGAAACAGCTTGCACCAGATAACCATCTACAAGAAAACTCTCTCTGTCCAGAAAAAAGAAAAGGGTTAACAAAAAACCATGACCCAACCTCAGCGTACTCCCAGTACCCATCAACACTTGGCCCCTAAAGAATCCTGTAAATCTGACCTTGAGGCCAGATCGGCCATGGTCACCCAGCTACCGTCGACCCCGATCAAAATACTTAGATTGTTCATTACACTACGCTCTCAACTTTTAGACCTCCTTCGCACACACATGAACACCATCAATCCTCATACCTTATACAATACATCCAATAGGACCACAAGCTTGTCACTAGTTATACACGGAGACACATGTTAACATTCCCATTGCGCCAAGACCTCACTTCACAAGATTGCGCTTCACTAATCTAACTCTCACTAGTCAAATTATAGCCACGTCACAGCCTCGAGCCCACTATCCAAGCAACTCACATAAAAAGTGCACGACGCCAAATAAAGGAAATTCAATTATGAGACCTTTCATCCAAAGTTACTAACAACTCCCATGACCACATAGATGCCTTATGCACTTTCGCCCTCAAAGCACACATCGATCACTGACATCTTAAGTCACGGTTTCTCGCCTATCGCCCATGGCCAGCCAAACGTCACGATACACTACTGAACCTTATTACTCCACACTTCATTCCCATGGGAAAACAACATACCCACCTTTGAACCTAAGGTCAAACATAAATAACCTCCAGACATATCGCACTCAGGATACACCATCTCAGCACTAAGCCAATCACACTATCGAACCCATCTATGCCCCTTTCAAACCCCATACACCTAACTCAGTTCCCAAACACGATCTCCTAATCACTAGGATAACCACCAAACCACGGACCTGCATTCTTGTAGGAAAACCATAGAATTGATACTCGCTACATGTTAGAACCGTAACCCGAACCCTCACACATTCCAACACAACTATGACCCATACTCGTCCCAGCATATCTGCAACTCATACTCATCCCCATATCCTTAAGCATATTCACCTGTGACTCAATTCCCAAACCTCACTAAGGTATGCAACGTCCAAAGTCATCAAACACCATTCTGACTACCAACAACACCCCGCTAGCAAGGGATATTCCTAGAACCACTTACGTTCTGCCATCTAAACATACGCTTGGCCAAAAATTATTTTGCTCCCATCCACTATGTTCCCATTTATACCCCATCCTGAGTACACGACTCATGACATAGCATGGCTCACGACGTACCTAATATGTCATAAGACCAAAATCATGTACACTAAATCGTAACCAAAAGGGATTACCACTGCTCACAAATCCAATCATAATAACTAATTTCCCAGGGCCTTCGACACCCCATCGCCTCTACTCACAAGGCCATCCATAACACAACTTTAACTTCCAATAACATACTCTCAAGAAGAGACATCTACCAAAACCAAACCACTAACCATGCTTATAGTTTACCGACCAAGGCCAACCTCACATGGCTAACCCTAACTCACCAACGAGTTCCATTATGCACCAAGCAATCAACACTCAACCCACAACCTTACCTCGCATCAACCAAAAGCAACTGAGTCACATATCCAAGACCCAAACCACGGCCTCACCCTCACCAAGGTTACGCAATTCATAGACAAAAGAAATATAGAACACAACAACCTAAGATCGATCCATCATGTTATTTCTAACACGTACCACATAATCATTCTAATACTTAGCTATTCAAGATAATGTTAAACAAACCACAAATACCGAGGAGAACCGACGAGAATGACGCGTCAAATTAGATATCCTACTTAGATTTCTTACTAGAAAATACGTCGACCAAACGCATTTCTAACTTGGCTTCCAAATTTATTTATCCAAATGCCCGAAGACAAGACTAATCAATCCTAAGGTCCAACCTCTATACTCACGTATACACAAAATTCTTATACTCAATAAGTTGTCATGCTCATATTATCAAAACACTTAAACACATGCAACCAAGCACATATATCATTTCTCACAAGGTGATGCACCCTCTTTCCACGGCTCTTAGGTATTCGAACCTAGAACTCTAATACCAATTGTCACATTCCAAAATCTAGGGTCACGTAAAAAGTCCACCGAACAACCATAATAATAAACCGCAAAAATAACAACCAACCCACGGTCTCTCTCTCAAGCATATATCATGCATACATCGACCCCACGACCATCATGATTACATTTCACAAGCTTTCAAATCTAAAATGTGTTACGTCAAAACACGATCCATATACAAATGGTTTAAACTCCATAACAAGGATAAAACAAAAAGAGTCTTGTCACCAATCACTTCTGGGCACCTCAAGATTAACCTACTTGACCACATTCACCTAAAAATATTTTTACAAATCCCACACCGTGAGCAGAAGCCCAATAGAAAATAGACTAGTATGAAATAAAAGAAAAATATGTTAACAGGATAGTATGACTATTCTGACTCACACGAGCCCCAAAAACGATTTTACCACTCAAAAACCACAAGTTTTTATCCGACTCATTGAGCCTCAGAAACGATTTTCCATCCTTAAAACCACGCATTTTATACAATGCAAATAACGTCAACAGTTAAAGAAAAACAGTATCAAAATGTTATTTTTCACTCGGTTCCCACAATCGACAATAATTCCTATATACCGACTTTGTCACACCCGGAATAAAGGTAACAACTATAGATTCCTACCAATTACCCTAGATCCAAGTCATACAAAGACCCGCTGTGGCACCAAAATTTTGGAGTTTTTGGAAATGGTAAAAAATATGAAATTAAAAAGATGTTTAGAAAATATTTTAACACCTTGAAAGTCAAATTTTAAAAACTCCTTTTTGTTGAAAATGTAGTTGCCACTTAGTTTTTGAGAAAAACTAAGAAAAAAAATGGCTACTGATCTTTAAAACGTTTAACCGGAGAAAGAGGGTTCGGAGGTTAAGGTACGAATCGAGAAAGGTGTTAGGCACCCTGTTCGCCCAACCGTAACGTTGGCCTTCACTAATCATCATTGATTCTTCAATAAGATTTCTCAAATACATGCGAATAAAAAAAATAGAGGCAAAGAGAGAACATTCAAAATTAAATAATGAAAATACATAATATATGTACATAACACTCCAAATTAGATCAAATAAAGGGATAAAATTTTAAGTCCTACGGCATGCAATTTCTAACTAAATGATACATGAAGCATACCCACATGCAATACTCACGAAAATAAATTAACTATCATATTTACATAAAAGAACAAAAAAATGCTAAAAAATGCTAAAACATGAATTTCTAATTAGATGACCTAAACTACTCTAAACATGCATTTAAAGAAAATAACTAAAACATGCACAAACATACATTTAGAGAGACATTAACATGATCAATATTTAACGCTAAATGTAAAGAAAACTTACTAACAAAGAAAATAATGATTTAATGACAAAGAGAATTTAAAGGTTTGAAGAAAAAGAAAATAAAGAAAAAATTTATAAAGAAAATCATACTAAAATAAAAAAGTTAGAAAATGTGATTAAACTATTGAAAAAGAAAACCTAACTATTTATATTTTATATTTTAAAAGAGAAAAAAAAAAGAAAAAAAAAGACGAGAAAAAATTTACTATAATAAGAGAAAATTTATACTAATATTTAAAGATGAAAATTAACTTTAAAGAATTTTTGTGTTTTTTGGGTTTAATAAAGTGAAAGAAAATAATGTTAACATGAAAGAGACAAAGAAAATGATAAAAGAAAAGAAAAATAAAGCTAATCAATGAAAAAAAAAGAAAGAAAAGAGAATCAAACATTACAAGAAAATTAAAGCTAATAAAATGCTATATTGCAAAAGCTAACAATGAAGAAAAGAAAATAAAGTGCTAGAAAAGAAAACTACACTAATAGTAAAAGAAAAGAAAAAGAAAATAAATGCTTATAAGGAAGATTACATTAATGCTAAAAGAAAATAGACTAAATGGTAGAACATTAAATTAAAATAAAACGAAAATGAATGAAATACTAGAATTAAATGGGTGTAATATTGACAATTATAACTATTTTTATATAAGTGCTTGAATTCTAATAATAATGATATTGTTAGTCGTATTGCTAAATTATATTAGCACTATTTAATGATAAGCTTAAATATAAGAAAGTGAATAAGCGAAAAACTAATATTCATGTAAGTAAGTAAACAAGCTAAGCAAAATTAAGCAAGCTAAACAAACTAAGCACATTCATTAAAAGTGAATTCTAGTGATTAAAACAGCTATGTAAACAATATAAAAGAAATAAGACGATGAAATTAACCCGGTCACTCTAAAGAGGTAGAAAATGGAGCGCTAGAAGGACCGAGGATCCAAATTGATTACCTGGATTGTTGAGGATTCCTCAAGTCGGGGAATGTGCTTCAATGGTTCAATCTTCGAATTGTGATCTAAGCTAGGGTTTTAATGTAGGCGTCGGAGGTTTGAATCTCGATATTTCGGCAGAGCTTCGGCGTCGGGGCTCGAAATTGCTCGGCGACTCGGCAGAGCTTCTCTCACTAAATCTCTTTCTAAAATTCTATCCTGAAAATGTACACTGAGGCACGGTATTTATAAAATTCTTCAACCAATGAAATGCTGCCACATTTTGGGACATGTCAAGCCATTTGGAGTTGGCGGTCGCCAGGTTCAACGTGGTGGTCGCCATATTTAAAAAAAGTTCCACAAAGTTCTATTGGCGATCACCACTTTTTGCTAGGGTTTTCAAGAGGTTCTATTGATGGTCGCCTCAATGAACATGGCGGTCGCCACATTTGGGATGACTTGCATAACAAGTTATTGTTGGTTCGACATAATTTCATTGGTTTTGAAGGTTTTGATGGTTGGGTTCAAATACCGACCTTGGATCGTTTTCCAAGGATCGAACTGAAGCACCATTTCAACTGTTTTCATCATCGATTTCACTTAAGATTAAGCGGGGTCAAATTGGGGTGTCTATAGTTGCCCCACTTTAATATAACTTTCATAGTAATGCGTGAGGCAAGTTATATCAAAGATCTAGAGACAACATCCATTTGACCGAGCCGTCAATCTTAGGGCACAAACACACAAGCACGCATATGATATTGGTCGTACTCAAGTTTTTATCGAGCTGTCTACGTACCCTTTTGCTAGGGATCATACCAAAACATAGTTCCTGGGGCAAAATGAAAGGATGCATGATAAGTCTAATCAAAACATGTACAATGTAAGAAAGTTCAGAGGTCATAACACAGACCGAGAAAAATATCAATCAGTTTTAGGTCGTGAAAGGATCGATGGGTCAACACGAGGAGGACCAACAAGTCAATTTAGGGTCATGAGAATGACCGATGAGTCAGTTTAGGATTATGAGAAGGACCGTAGGAAAAAATATCAAATTAATAGATCGAGTCAAGACCTAAAAACTTCGAACGAAATACAAGATAAAAAGTAATTTAAAAGCCAAATCACGGTTTAAAATCAAATTCTATCTAGAGAAAACTTCACATAAAAATTTTCTTAAAATATTTTTGGAAAACACCTAAGATTTTAAAGTTATTTTTCAAAAACAAAACAAGGAAAATTATTTTTAGGAGAAATTATTTTTATTGTTATATATTTTTTGTTAACAAAATATTTCTTACGCATAAAATAAACATACAAAAACAAAATAAAAGAAAATAAAATAAGCATGCATATAAATAGAAGACCCCAAAACAGGCCCTAAAAGCCCTAATAGGAATGACGTGACTGTTGACGTGTTGGCGGCCACCTAAACCAAATCTTTCTAACAGGGCGGTCGCCAGATATAAACCCGTACGACTTGGCGGTCGCCATGTGACCTTTGAAATACATGGCGGTCGGTCACATTGGAGTTGGCGACCGCCAACTCCAGGCGCGCATAAGCCTCCCAGGGTCGTGCGGGTGAGGCTCATTTGTTCATTCCACTTTCTCTCTCTAGTTCTCTTGTTCTCTCTCGTCTTTCTTAAACTTCTTCTTGCTTCCTCTTGTTCTTTGCGACTTTTGAGCTTTTGTGCCTCGTTCTTCTTGACACAAGATGTTTACCTTATTGTTCATGATTCCCTTTCTCTTCATGGCAGGCCAGGGCTAAGGAGACGACGATTTAGGGGCACGACGGGGCCCTTCTGCTATTGGGAGCTCCTCTATAGGGACTCTAAGGGGTACGATTACCAGCCTTCCCGCCAGCGGAGTCATTGCCACGCTGCCCACTGTTGCGATGGATGCTCTCATGCTTGAGGCGGACCGTGCCTCCCGTCATGTAGCCGAGGAGGAGCCATGAGTAGATGCCGAGGCACAGGCGGCTGCAGATGCTGTTGCTGAGGTCGCGATGGCTGACTTTTTGGATCCTAACACTAGGGAGGGCCACCCAGCACCTTTTGACCTGTATACTTACGCCCCAGTCCCCTACCGTTTGCTTCCGGGTGGGATGCGGCGCTGTGAGCCACCTACGGACTTTGTTGTTGCTGACGTTCTTCTTCAGGAGCTGGACCAGCATATGTCTCGCCAGCACCCATCGGTAAGTTCCCAAACTTATTTGTCAAAACATGATATATCTCAAACGTAGACGCATGCCTAGGATTCCCCGATTGATGATATGTGATTATGTGATGATAATGATGTATTTTGATGATGTTGATGATGATGAATGATATGTGACATTTTGGACTAAAAATCCTAGCTTAGGTACCCGTGCAAATGGAAATTAAAACAATAAGAACACTAGGATTTGAACAAATAATAAAGGGGTAATTATTTTAGCGAAGATTACAGAGTAGAAGGCTTAAATTGTTTATTTTTATTTTTAGGAAAAATATAAAAACTAAGGGGGAAAATTTTATTTTTGTTTCTGGGGCATGAAAACTAAAGGAATAATTTTTATCCTAGAAAATTGGAGGCAATCTAGGGAAAATTATCTAAAAATAAAAAATTTAAGGGGTATTTTTCAAAAAATTTAGAGAATTAAGAGAGAAAATCAAGAGAATTTTTTCAAAAGAGTTCTAGAAAAATTAGGAAAAATTTTCAAAGATCTTAGAAAAATAAGGAAATTTTTTTTCAAAAATTCTTAAAAAATTAGGAAAATTTGTTCAAAAATCTTAGAAAAATCAGAGAAAATTATTCAAAGGTCTTTAGAAAATTGGGGTAAATTTTTTAGAATTTTCACAAAATCAGGGAAACTTGAGAAATTTTTTTAAAAAATCAATCAAAATCCTAAAAATTTGATAAAACTTTTCAACAAATTGAGGAAAATTTTTAGAAATTTTTAGAAAATCCTAGAAATTTGTAGAAAATCTTAGAAGTTTTCAAAAAATCCTAGAAAATTTTAAAAAATCTTAAAAAATTTTAAAAAATCTTAAAAAATTTTAAAAACCCCTAGAAAATGAAGAAAAATCTTCAAAAATCATAGAGAATTAGGAAGAATTTTTGGAAAATCTTAAAGAATTAGGAAGAATTAGAAAAAAAAATTTAAATTTTTTAAAAAATTTCATAGAAAATAAAAAAAAATATTAGAAAAACGACGCAGATTTTCCAAAATTCTTAGAAAATTAAAGAAAGTTTTTTAGAAAATTAGGGCAAGTTTTCAAAAATTCCTAAAAAATTAAGAAAAATCTCTAAAAAAATCCTAGAGAATTAAGGCAAACTTTTAGAAAATTTTAAAAATTAGGGCAAAATGGGCAAAACAAAAATATCAGATGAAAGAGAGATTTTTTTTAATAATAATTTTTTTTCAATGATTTTTTTTGAGAAGAATGATTAACACAAAATGATAAAGATTTGCCTAGCACGCTAGGGCTTTGGGTTCCCAGTCTTTTACTAGGACGTGCAAAAACCAAATGATCGTCTTTCACACACAAACCTAGGGTTAAACCCTAATCCCTCGTATGCTAGGCAAATCTTGCACGTCCTAGTAAAAGACTACAGATCTTAAGCCCTGGTGGACAAGGCAAATCTTGCACGTCATAGTAAAAGACTAAGAATCCTAGACCCTAGTGCACCAGGCAATTCTCTAGGGCTTGAGAGATTTGCCTGGCTTGCTAGGGCTTAGGGTGCCTAGTCTGTCTAGGGCTTGAGAAATTCGAAGGGTCATCACACACTTGAACCTATGGTTTTCATTGCTTTCAGTACTTTTCTGCACTTTATTTGTTTGATCTGCTCTTTATTTATTCTCTGCTTGTTCTTTTCAGGCTGGTCACTACGTCAGAGGCTTCAAAGGTTCTACCTCTGGAGAGGTATTGGAGTGGTATGATGCCCTCCTTGTTCCTAGCCGGGCATATATTAATGCCTCTAGTTTTGCTCGATTTATACCCTTGTTGGGTAGGACAAGCAATGATCTGGTTTACCTGACGGCCCTGGTAGAGCGGTGGTAGGATACCACCAATACCTTTCACTTTACAACTTTTGAGTCCACCTTGACGCCTCTCCACTTCGCTCTCATTACCAGTATCAGAGTCAGTGGTGCCCCTATTCCATTCGACCCCACCATTGCTCGCTCTATCGATGCCCTGATGCACTTGCTCGGAGCTATACCTATGCAGATGGACCGGGACCGAGTCAGATACACTTGGTTCTTCAATCATTTTTGCCATTTCCAGTGCACCGAGCCTCGCCACTTTGAGTGGGTTGCCTAGGGATTTTTTATGTACATGTTCAGTACCTCCTTGTTTTCGAACAAGGAGAACACCGTCCATTTACACTACCTGGGCGCCCTGGCTTGTCTTGATTGGGTTGCTTTGTTTTACTGGGGAGGAGCTGCCTTCGCCACCCTCTGCAGCTTCATGAGGACTCTTACTCGGTTCCCCCAGGAGCTCAGCATCGGGGGATACTAGAGGGTTTGGGAGGTATGATTTAGCCTCTACCCTTTTCCATTGATTTCTGTCCTTTATTACCCATTATTTGCTTGTTAACATTTGTTTTCATTGTAGCTTTGGACTTATGAGTTCCTCAAGCTTCATGTCCCAACGAACTCATCGGCGGACCCTCTAGTCATTCCTCGAGCAGCCCGGTGGTCCTATGGGCTGAAGGGGAAGAAGACTGGGAGAAAGGACATTGATCTATTTCGGGTATCATTAGACCGGCTGGCTCCCGACCAGGTATCTTTATTTATTAGTTACTGTATTGTACAGCACATTGTTTGCTGCACTGATTGCTTCATACTGCTATGTTCACTATGCTGTAATGTTGATCTCTCTCTACTTTGTGCACTGTATTTTATTCACTGATTGCTATTTAGCACTGCATTTACTTCTTAGTGATTACTATACACTTCATTATTCACTGTACTCTGCAGGTTCACTAGGATGTCTGGCGGGGAGCAGACGATCGGGCTAACACAGACCTGATGCGCAGCCACAATGTTGCTGCTTGGTGTATCCTGCTGGAGGGTCCATTGGCCGAGAGTATTATCTTGGGGAGCGAGTGGTCCGCCAGTCGCTCGGCCTCGACCACTTTCGGATTCCAGTGGTCCCTCCTGCCTGCATGCGCTAGACCGATCATCTTGGCTGGGTAGATATTCTCTTATAGCTGGTGGGGACGTATGCTGCAGAGCTACTGGTGCCAGAGGGGGATTATACTGCTTGGGCCTGGGCACACCTGTTAGGACCACTAGGACCCGACCTAGTTAGTGGTAGGAGGAGGCGACCGGAGGCTGTCGATGCTGGTGCTACTGCGGCTGTTGATATCAGACCTAGAGCTGCTGCTGCTGCTGGAGCAACTGCTAGAGCTGGCGTTATTGAGGTGCCCTGGAACGTATCATCCTTCATCGCTGGGTATCCTTTCGATATCCCCATCCTGGCTCCTCTAGCCCCAGAGTTTTGGCTAGAGTATGCTTAGGTTTGACTTTCTTCTCACTATTTCCTTTTTGTCTTTCTTCTTTTGTAGACTGCTCAATTCTATATTATTTCTTGACAAGCGGATCAGGCTTGGCTGGATCGTCTCATGCTGGTGGTGATCGGTATCTGGACCTTAATTCACCAGCAGGATCCAGCTTTGTGTGCAGCTGGCGTTCCATTTGTTCCTCTGCCAGTGAGTATCTTTTATGTGACTTGTTATTCCTTTCTGTACTTTATTCTTACATTTGCTTCTCTTTTTTAGGCATCGGTAGCTGCCACCGGCGTAGTACCACCACCGACTCCTGGCCAGTCTCCTACTCCCATTTTAGTTCTAGCACGAGGTCGTGGGTCCTGTGCTTCTTCCTGAGCACGTCCTTCTCGAGGATCTGTTCCATCTACTCGGAGTCGATCCAGAGTCGTATCCTCCTCTTTCGGTAGCGATGATGGTGATGATTTTGAAAAACTTTTTGAGGATAACAGTTCGGAGGAGGCTGGTCCCTCTTCCTACCGGGTCCATCCGAGGAACTAGTGAGAGAGAGAGAGCTCTCCCCCCCAGTTTCATTTATCTTCATGACACATTCTGATACACTTACTTTTTGGTTTTGACGGGCCTGCGTGCCCTTGTTTACTGTTTATTGGGCCTGGGTGCCCCAGTTTACATTTTTTCTATTTTCTAATGCATTTACGGGCGTTCGTGCCATTTATTACTTGATCTGTATGATTCTCCTTTACTTACTACCCAAACTGTCATACAAAGTTCAAAATTTACACGAACCACGAGAACTGCAAAAACTGATACACACCCTCAATGTATGAACATAGTGGTCGCCACTATCCATCATGGCGGTCACTGCTTCCACAATACTGACATAGCGGTCACCACAACCTAATATGGCAGTCGCCTGGTCAAAGAGCCGATGTCGCTATACGGTGCCCTTTCAAGTTGGCAGTCGTCCACTTCAAGGTGGCGGTCACCACTTTGATTGTAGTTTTTTGCTTTTTCGATCTTCAACCTTTTCATACCTTATAAATACAGCTCTGGATGCCCCATTTTCTGTTATTCTCACTCAGATGGCTGATCGCCTTTCTTCATGGGTTGAGGTTTTCTCCCATATTGAGCGTTTGAACTTTATCCCTTTCGGTATCAACTCCTTATTTCCTCTCATAGCCATAAAGATTGACGGACCTTTGTTGAGAGCACCTACTCAGCTATGGGACCGGCAATCCCACGCCTTTCGATTCAGCCTCGAAGAGCTATGTTCCACTATGTAGGAGTTTGCTGCTATTTTAGATTTGGCCCCACGAAGCTCTGTTATAGTTCCCACTTTCTTTCTTTCAACCCATTAGTAGGGGATACAGCTCGGTGGCCTGTTTAGGATGGAGGCTTCCCTTCTGACACAGGATGACTATCTTGACATACCCTATATTATTGACAGATTTCATCCTACTTGTGACCTTAATGACCTCAATTTTTAGCTGCGGCGATGTTATGCTCTTTGTTTCTGCCTTCTTGGCCGGTATCTTCTCATTCCCTCTAACGGGCGAGTTAGCTGTGCACTGGTTGACATTGCGAGTCAGACGTGGATGGGGAAGGATTTTATACCACTTGTCTTAGCCGAGACACTACTGGGCCTAGATGCTGTTCATCGTGGTGAGACCACTACTTTTGCTGGCGGCCCTTTACTTCTCCAGGTAAGCTTAAAATCTTACTTTTCACCAAACTTTCTGTCACACTGCGAGGCTTTTCTCTTACTGTTCTAACTTTTGCTGCAGATCTAGCTGATGGAGAAGGTAAATCTTGTACAAAAACCACTTACTGACAGGCACAGTGCTGCAGCTTTCCTTTACCGCCCCTACTATCAGATCTGCAACACCGAAGTAGCCTGATGACCGTACCTTTCTTCTCTGGCTGGCCCAGATATTACCTGGCAGTGCCCCTGGTGGTGGATTCCTACCACGACTCTAACTACCATGGATCATCCTAGTGTTCAGCTGATCGGTCTGTGTTAGACTAATTTCTATTACCCCCATCAAATTATGCGACAATTCGGTCGTAATCAGATCATCTTTCCCAGTATCTGAGGTCGTTTATTTTTATATGCACTGTGGGATCCATTTCTAGCATTATATCAGGATGCCTGGCCATCTTGTTCACGAATGGAGATGTAGGAACTGCAATGTCCCGAGCTTTCTGCTGAGTACAAGACATGGCTGATGTAGGATCGGGAGAAGAAAGATAGAGAAGAGGGGAAACAGGCAGCAAAAAGGAGAAAGACTTGAGGGCTTCTACTTTGTTTTAAAGATTTCATAGCTTTCTTTTTGTTTGTAAAGTTTGGGACTTGCGTGCCCTCCCTTTTATTTTTAGAACTTTGTAACTCAAAGCTAAAGTAATGAAAAGAAGGTTCAATTTTATCCAAAGTTTTCAAAGACTTTATTATCAAAATCTAGAAATTAATTTACATTGGTCTTACTTAGAAACAAAGAATGGTTAAAAACAAACAATGTGGTCGAACTTCTTAAAAGAAGCTGTCTACGTATTCCAAAAAGTGGAATCAGGCCGTAACGTAGTTCAGCCTAGGTTTACACTCGGGTTTTCGGCATTGCGGGCTGCTCTAACTTTTACCTAAGTTGTCTTTACGATTTTCAACTTAGTGAGCTTTTATTTTATCTTTATTTTTACCTCATGGATAATACTTTTTGAGCTGATCGAGGTTAACTGGAGTGGACAATATATTGCCATCCAAATCTATAATAATGACTGCACCACCGGTTATGATGGTTTTGATGAGAAACAGTCCGAACCAGTTTGGCTTGAATTTTCCTCTCGGGTCACAGATAGAAGCTCTAATCTCTTTAAGGACAAAATCCCCTTCTTTGAAATCCAGGGTCTTAACCTTCTTATTGAATGCTTGAGCTATCCTCCTTTGGTATCCTTGTGCATGAAACAGAGCCTGCAGTCTTCTTTCATCAAACAAGAGCAACTCTTCCATCTGGTTCCTCTACCATTCTACTTCTGAAATACTGGCTTCGGCCACTACTCTTAGTGAGGGGATTTCCACCTCAATGGGATGCACTGCTTCAATCCCGTATACTAAAGAGTATGGAATATTTCCTGTTGAAGTTCTGACTGACGTCCTGTATCCCCAAAGTGCAAATGGAAGATGTTACGGCCAATCCTTGTGTGAGTTGATCGTCTTTTACAAAATTTTCTTGATGTTCTTGTTTGCTGCCTCAACTGCTCCATTGGTTTGGGGCCAATATGGTAAAGATTTGTGAGCCGCTATTCGGTATGCTTCGAAAATATCCAAGACATTTCCTTGAAAATGTGAGCCATTATCCGAGACAACCTCATGAGGAACTCCATACCGGAAAATAATGTTTTTCTTGATGAACTTAGCAACATGAGAGGCTTTTAATACCGAGTAGGAGGATGCTTCTACCCACTTGGTAAAGTAATCAATGGCCATAAGAATAAACTCGTGTCCATTTGATGCCTTCGGTGTTACTTTGCCAATCACAACGATGCCCCATATTGAGAACGGCCATGGTGATGTCAGGTTATACAATTGAGATGGGGGAACATGCATAAGGTTTACGTGAATCTGACACTTATGACATCTCTGCACGAACTGTATACAGTCTATCTCCATTGTCATCCAAAAGTATCCCTATCGTAGGATCTTATTGGCTAACATATTCCCACTCACATGTGGCCCACAGACTCCCGCGTGTATCTCCTTCATCAACTATTGTCCTTCTTCAGTGATGACGGATAGCTTATTGACCCCAGAATTCCCTCATTTATAAAGTCTACCACCGCAAACGACAAACTGTGCAAATAGTCTTCGTATCACCCTTTTTTCCTTCTTGCTAGAAAACTTGGGATATTCTCCTTTCTCCACCAAGTTTTGGATGTCAAAATACCATGGATGTTCGTCAATGCTTTCTTTGATCGCGGCTGTCGTCTTGTATGCCGGCTTTCTTTTCTATTCAATTATTAAGGGCCTCATTCTGACCCCGGATGATATGTTAATCATGGATACTAGGGTAGCCAATGCATTGGTGAACTTGTTCTGCAATCTTGGTACATGGGTAAAGATCACTGATTCAAAGTACAGTATCCACTCGAAAGGGCGTTAAATTCACATGGAGTGATGCTTGCAAAGATGATTTTCAAGAATTAAAGAACCGATTGACCAGTGCGCTGATACTGATCATACCTGAGAGGGGTCTTGGTTCTGAAGTATATTGTGATGCATCTCATGAAGGGTTGGGGTGTGTTTTGATGCAGCAGGGCAAAGTTGTGGCATACGGATCCAGGCAACTGAAAACCCATTAAAGGAACTATGCAACACATGATTTAGAATTAGCAGCAGTTGTTTTTGCATTAAAGATGTGGAGGTATTACCTTTATGGAGAACGATTTGAAGTTTTCTCTGACTATAAGAGTCTCAAATATTTATTCTCGCAGAAGAATTTAAATTTGAGACAGAGGAGATGGATGGAATACCTGGGCGACTATGATTTTAGTTTGCAACATCATCCAGGCAAGGCGAACATTATCGTAGATGCCCTCAGTCGAAATTCTTTGAAGTCTTTAGCCTAGATCGCTATGCAGGAATGGAAAATGTTGGAAGAAGTTGGAGAATTTGACTTTAACCTTGGTAGGGCCAAGAACTATGTTACTTTATCCGCTATGGCCTCTCAACCTATATTGATGCACCGTGTCATACAAGCCCAACAGCTTGATAAAGAAGGACAAATGTATGAGGAACGCGCCACCAACAAAGAAAATGCTGAAGGATGGACCAATTTACCGAACCAAGGCTTGAGATTTATGGAAAGATTGTTTGTACCTGAGGTTTGTCGTGAAGAAGTGCTACGAGACTTTCACCATTCTCGACTCATAGTACATCTGGGAACTACAAAGATGTATCATGATCTCCGACGACAATTTTGGTGAAAAGGCATGAAAATGGATGTGGCTTCATTTGTTGCTAAGTGTCTCACATGTCAACAAGTAAAAGCAGAACATCAGCGACCGACGGGCATGCTTCAACCATTAATAGTTTTAGAGTGGAAGTGGGAACACATGATGATGGATTTTATTTCTGGCCTTCCTAGGTCACCGAAAGAATGCAACGCGATATGGGTAATTGTGAAATCTGCACATTTTCTCCCGATACATACAACCGACTCGGTGGATAAGCTAGGAAGATTATATGTTCAAGACATTGTGCGATTACATGGTGTACCAATATCGATAGTATCAGATAGAGACCCCCGATTTACCTTGCAGTTTTGGCAAAGCTTGCAGGCAACTTTGGGAACCAGTTTACTTTTTAGTACGGCGTTCCACCCTCAAACTGATGATCAGTCCGAGCGTACAATTCAAAATTTGGAAGATATGTTACGATCTTGTGTGTTGGACTTTGGCGATTCATGGGAAGATCATCTACCAGTAGTCGAGTTCGCACACAACAACAGTTACCAAGCAAGTATCGAGATGGCCCCGTTCAAAGCCTTGTATGGAAGACCATGTAGATCTCTATTGTGTTGGACCGAAGTAGGAGAAGCATCATTGCTAGGCCCTGAATTGGTGAGGGAAACAACTGAGAAGATTGCCACAATTTGAAAGTGTTTAATCATGGCTCAGAGTCGCCAGAAAAGTTATGCCGATAGACGAAGGCGACCATTATTGTTTGAAGTAGGGGATTTTGTATTTCTAAAGGTGTCACCGAAGAAAGGCTTGGTAAGGTTTGGCAAAAGTGGAAAGTTATCACCACGGTCCATATGACCTTTCGAAATACTTGAACGAATTGGGAAAGTAGTGTACCGACTGGCTTTACCACCACGGTTATCATATGTACACGATGTTTTCCATGTGTCGATGTTACGAAAATATGAGCCCGAACCTTCACACGTGATAGATTGGTCAGAACTGAGCCTACAAGGCGATATGTCATATGAAGAAATGCCGGTAAAGATTATGGACACCCGTCAACAAGTTTTACGAGGAAAAACCCTATCCTATGTAAAGGTATTATGGCAGCATCATGGCGTGGAAGAAGAAACTTGGGAAAGAGAGTTGGATATCTGGTCTAAACATCCCGAGTTTTGTGAATCAGAAAGAGAACCGAATTTCGGGGACGAAATTCTTAAGGGGGAAGGTTGTGACAACCTGGTACGTGTTTATTTTATTAATCTTTGCTTTAATTTAATATTATGGTATGACAAAAGCTAGACCATGAGTTTTAATGATATGGAGATTCGTGAATGAATTAATGGGTTTTGGAATAATTTTTAAAGATTTAAAACAATGATAAATTTTGATAACATGCTAATGGAAAGAGTTGAAATGAGGTTATGAGAATGAGGTTGGAGATTGGGTTTTAATTTAAAGGAGTTTGTTAAATTTCTGGTTCAGGGATCACCGCTCGAGCGGTGAAGGTCTGCTCGAGCGGGCTATCGAGATAAATTCAGAATGTTCTCGAGCCTTGGAGAATTTGAGGATTATATATATATATAAGCCACGTGAGAGAAAGAAATAGAAGTTCCACTTTCTCTTCTTCTCTTCTCTCTTCTCTCTTTCTCTCTCTTCATGAAGGAGCTCAACCCAACCATGAAACCCTAGTTTTCTACCACCCAACCTGAAGATGGACGCTTGGTGGAGAGAGATAAAGGGTGAAGATCAAGTTTAGGAGCAAGAAAAGTGAACATAAAGCTATAAGGAAGCAAGGAAACCCAACTTCCAAACCTTATGAGAGAGATTTGAAGAAATCACAAGCTTTCGAGCAAATTCGAGGTATGATCTAGATTTTTTCACATGTCTTGCGTTGATTTGAGTTGATATTTTGTATATATGAGTAAAGATTAGATTAATTGCATGCTTAATGATCATATTCGTAAGTTTGTGTGTGGGATGGGTTGGTTTTTACAAAAAATGAGGTTTTTGGGAAATGATTACCCATGAAATTGATGATTTGAGATATCTAAAAGGAGTTTGGAGGCTTAAATTAAATTGTTTTGGTTTAAAATTAAATATTTGAAGCATTTTTTATAAGGGTCATGTGTTTGGAGGTTTAAAGATCAAAACAGGGGCAAATATGGGTTTCTCTCGGGTGCCAGTGCGCTCGAGCGGAGCCCTGTCCGCTCGAGCGCTCACCTGGCAGAGTGTTGGGCGCTCGAGCATCCGAATTGGGTCGTTCTTGTACTCAAATCGAAGCGCCGAAAGTCTTCTTTCCAACAAGACTACTCCCACAAAAAAATTTATTTTGTAGAAAAAGTTATGATCAAAATAGTGAGGGTATGTCAAAATTTCAAAACTAATTTTCACCCATTTTTAGCCAAATGTCTTGGAAAAATATATTTTCATTCATATTAGCCCTTTTTACTAAATTCCTAGTCCTTTAAGCTTGTGGCACATTTATAGATATATCTAAATTGAGTTCGGATGTATGCATTGAACCCCTTGGTTGAATCCTCTTTACCCTAAATGTGAGTTTTAAATTGATATATGTATATGTATACATGATGGGTGTATTCCTTTTAAATTAAAGTGATCCTCTTGATACCAACCTTGTGTTATGGGAATGTGATAACGCTGTGGTTTATGAGAAATTGTGTAACAAAAGTGGCGAAATGAAACATTATATAATGAAGGTTGGGAAATGAGAAATTGTGTACTGATAGTCATTATGGTAATTTGGGCTTGGAATTATAATAATGTACTATGGTAATGAGTGGGAGAGGAACCATGTGTGGGTTAGACTCCCGGGTTGCGAAAATGAATCTTATTAACCTAAAATGAACCGTACGGATTTATGTGGAATAAGTTGGGCTAGGGGCTCCGCGGTGAAAAAACCAAAAACTTGCGTAAGATGGGGGCCACATCCCCACGGGTTAATTCTCAAAATGTGGTATTGTGTTATGGTGAGTTGTAGAGTTATTTATTACCTAATGGCTTCGCGTAGCCTATTGGGATCAATAGGGAGGGGTTTTTATAAGCTACACCCGACATCGGTTCATTAGAGGTGATACAATTTTGTGAAAATTGGGAATGAAAAATGAAAGATTAATGAATGGTAAGGTAAAGAAATGAGTAGATGGAGACAAATCTGGGTGTGCGGAGTATGTGTGTGTAAAAGAAATAAGTTGGTGAAAATATGCATCTTTATTTGGTTACACCCATCACACCTCACAAATCATGCATTAGATATGAGTTAATCTTTATCCTACGAGTTTTGGCTCATATATATATGTCAAACACATTTTAGGTTCTGACGAGCAGGGTGATAGCAAGGCTATAGATGCATTGGGAAAGAACAACGAATGGGATTTATGATTTATTTGTTTCTTCATTTTGTTGTATATAATAATGAAAGGGATGTAATGAAAATGATGGTTAACGTTGAATGTATGATATCTCAAACTCTTTGTGACAAATCTGGAAATGTAATTTTGAAACTTGGTTTATCTACTCAACTTTTTGAATGATATGCTCTACTTACAACATTTTCTTATGTCTCGGGGTTTTACCTGTGATTAGAATTTATGTATGGCATGTTTGGGGTTTAGTTCACGGACCTAGGTTTGGGTCATGACAATTGACCACCATATTCACAAGTCATACACATTTATTTCATTTCCAATATTTCATATGATAACCTCCACATATTTTCATCTCATTTTTCTAATTCAATGTCATAAGTCTCAAACCATATTTGTATCAAAAGTATTCGTAACACTCCAAGTTTTTCAATCAAACTACCAACTCAGCTTATCCAATTCAATCTAACCAATTAGGTGAATCCATTAACACATGTTTTATTTAATTAAAATAGAGTATCTAGTTCTCAATTCAAACTAGCAATCTCATTTTCATTCATTTCAACACATGATCCAACCATGGAACTGAATTCCTCTTATCATTGCCCTACATAACCACACATCCCAAAACCACATTTAGAGATATAGTTTCAAAGTTATGCAATGAATTCTATTAAGTTTTGGGTTAAACTCCAACGTATCATTTAACTAATTTGTTAAATTAACCCAACACTTAACACATTGACTCACATCAAATTTGAAATGTAAACTTTGATTTACAAATAACTATTCTTACCATAAATAAGAATTTGTATCTCATTTGTTTATTTCAAGTTCAAGAACTTGACTCCAAAATACATGACCTAACCACACTATCCAAGGGTACTAATTCCAAGTTATTTAGTTACATTCATCTATTTATACCCAAGAGTAGATATGATCACAATTAATTTACTCATTAAAACTCACAACGTAGGTTAATCTCTTCTTTTATGAAAATAGTACATTGTGGCGCCGGAATTTTGGGGGTTTGAGGTAAAAAATAAGGAAATTCGAAAGATGTTTGAAAAATATTTTAACACCATAAAAATTAAATTTTTAAAACTCCTTTTTGTTGAAAATAAAGTAGCTACTTGGTTTTTGAGAAAAATCAAGAAAAAAAAAATGGCTACTGATGTTTAAAACGTTAACTAGAAAAAAAGGGTTTGAGAGCTAAGGTGCGAATCGGAGAAGGTGTTAGGCACTCCGTTCGCCAAATCATAAGATTAGCCTCTACTAATCACCATTAGTTCTTAATAAGATTTCTCAAATGCATGCAAATACAAAAAATAGAAGTGACGAGAGAACATCCAAAATTAAATACAAAAAATATGTACCATGTGTGTATATAGAATACCAAAACAAAGCAAATAGAAAAAGAAAATCTTAAATTCTACGACATGCAGTTTTTAGCTAAAAGATACATTGAGCAAACTCACATGGCATGATTTGAATTAAAGAAAAGAAAACATGTTAAAGGTGACTAAAACTAAATAAACATGAATTGTTAAGAATATAACCTAAACCATTCTAAAGATACTTTTAAATGACTTTTACCAAAAATGCATATTGCCAAATATCAGAAGAAAAAGAATTACATTAACATGTTTAATTTTATCAAAGAGAAATGTTAAACTAAGAAAAATGCATGAAAATCCTATATTAAAACTTAATAATAAAAAAAAGTAACTAAACTAATAACAAGTGTTTTACAAGAAAATTTACAAGAGAAAATTAAATGAAAAATAAAAGGATTTAAAAGAAAGAGAAAAATACTAAAAACTAATAAATTAGAATTAACATTATTTGAAAACATTATTCGAAAATGAAAATTAAACTAACAAGCTTAAACTAAGAAAATTAAACTAAACTAACAAGTGTAAACTAAGATATTAGAGAATAAATATAAGAAAATTAAATTAGCAAACTTAAAATAGCATTAAAAGATTTGGTGAGAAATGAAAAGAAAAGGAAAAAAGAATATTATTAAAGAAAACTACATTAATATTAAAAAATGCAAATGTAAATAACGACAATTGCATAGCAATATAACAGCTATTAACCAAGAAATATAAAATATGAATGTAATTTGGAAAATTACAACCATACATATGTAAGTACTTAAATTATAACAATAACGACACCGTTAGTCGTATTGCAATTATTTTAGCACTAATTAATGAATTAACAAATTTAGTGCAATGTGAGTGAAGCAAACAAATCAAACAAACAAGCTAAAATTTGAGTTCTAATATGAATTTAGCCAATTTACCAAACTAAACACATTAATTATAAATCAAATGAAATATGATAACTAAACAACTATATAAGCATTGTAAAGAGCATATGCAAGATAAGAAAATCAAATTAACCTAGTCACTCCAAAGAGATGAGAAATGGAAAAAGAAAGACCGAGTATCCAAACAGAATACTTGGATTGCTAATGAATCCTCGAGTTGAGGAATGGTGATCGGCAGTCCAATCCTCAAGTTAGGGTTTTAGAGTTTTGGTATCAGAGGTTCGGTTCTCGGTGATTTAGCAAAGTTTCGACGTTGAGGCTCATACTCTCTTGATGCTTTGGAAGAATCTCTCTCATAATTCTCCTCTTCTGTCCCCCAAAACGTACCAGGAGGTACGGTATTTGTAGATTTCTTCAACTAATGAAATGTCAACTCGTTTTGGGACACGTCAGGATTTTACAAGATGGCGGTTCCCGATTTCTGAATGGGCAGTTGCCACAACAAAAGAAGCTTCCAAGGATTTCCTATGGCGGTCACCTTAATGAAAGATTGTGGCCCCATGGTTAGAGATGACAGCCGCCACAATGCAATGTAGTGGTGGCCGCAATGCAAGGTGGCGGCCCATGTTTGGAGATGGTGGGAGCCACAATGCAAGGTGGCGGTCGTCACAATACAAGGTGGCGGCCCATGGTTGGAGTTGGCGATTAGAGGTTTGGCCATTGTAGATTCATTGATTTGAAGGTTTTGATCATTGGATTCAAATACGAAATTTGGATCATTCCTTGAGGATCATTTAGAAGCACCATTTTACTTGCTTTTTTCATCTAATTCACCTGGATCAACCTAAGATTGGCGGGGTCAAATTAGGGTGTCTATAGTTGTCCCTCTTTGATATAACTTGCATAGCAACGCGTGATGCAAATTATATCAAAGATCAAAAGACAACATCCATTTGACTGAGCCATCAATCTTAAGCCACAAACACACAAACATTTATATGATGTTGAATTTTTATCGAGCTGCCAACCCCTTTGCTAGGGATCAGACCAAAATGTAGTTCTTGGGGTAAATGCATAGGTGCAAGATGCTAAACATGATGCAGATACTAACATGATGCAAATGTTAACATGATCAAACGATATCCTAAAGATCGAATCAAGATCTAAAGGAAGCACAAACAAACAAGTCAAAGATTGAGTCAAGATCTAAAAACTTGGTTGGGGATAAAATAATTCAAAGGATCGAGTCAAGATCCTAGAAATTATCTTAACCGGGGAAGCAACAACAAATTAATCAGGTTGAGTCAAGACCTAAAAACTCATAACGATAACGAGATAACGATAACCAAAAAATGTCGAGTCAAGACTTTAAAATCATCCTCACCGGAAAGAACCACGAATTAATAGGTCGAGTTAAGACCTAAAAATTCAGGAGGAAACACGGGATAAAAAAAATTAAAAGTCGAGTTAAGGCTTAAAACTATCTTTAAACTCTCCAAAACAGGCAAACAAACACCGATGATGCCTTCTGGACTTAGGGTGCCTGAGGAGCAGGGCTTGAAAAACCTAAGACGCCTTCTGGACTTAGGGTGCTTAAGGAGCAGGGCTTGAAACATATGATGCCTAGCGCACTAGAGCTTGGAAAAACTAAGACGCCTTCTGGACATAGGACCTAGATGCCTTATGGACTAGGGTTTGAGAAAACCTAAGACACCTTCTGGACTTAGGACCTAGACGCCTTAGGACCTAGACGCCTTGTGAGACTCTGACTCGTTTTCTTTTTTGGCGTTTTTTTACGCGTGTTTATCATTTTCAATTTTTCATGTTTATATGCTTTTAGATGCATGGTCGGGGTTAGATATGCATACGGGGTAGGTTCCCGGGGCCGTGGGGAATTGCGGTGCGAATTTCAAAAAATTTCAAAAAAAAAATATTTTGGAGGCCTATAAATATCTAGCGTTAGATATTTTCAAAAGATATTTTCAAAACTTCTCAGCTAAGTTTTCTTCTTTTTCTCTTTGCCTTCTCTATAACTTCTCAGGGGCCCGGGGCCTAGTTTTTAACGATCCAATAGCTGATCCTTGTTATTGGCATCGTGGTCTATGCATCCATCTGGACAGAATTTTATTTCGGCGAAGCTTAGTTTTGCACGTGGATCGAGACATTGAGTTTTTAACTCACCGAGGTAGGATTCTAGACTCTCATGTCTTATAAGGGTGCTATGTGTAATAGTGTGTGTTTTTACCGGTTAAAAATGCATAAAAAATTGATTTAAAGATCGGGTTTTCTGTTTAAAAGGGTTTTATGTTGTTTTCAGTCGGGTGAACTAGGTTTTGAGGCTTTTTGTTCGGTGGTTCTTGGTGTTTTGTGCTCGTGTATGTCCATGGGTGTTAGTAATATGTGGGTTGGTAGGTTTATATGTGTTTTGAAGCATTACAGTGAGTGTCTGAGAGTTTGGGGGATTGAAATTCAAAAAAGGAATGATCTTGTGTGTCTATGCATGATCAAGGGCGCTTAAGCGCCAAGTGGGCTCTGAGCGAGTGCTGCTCACTGGTGGTGAGGCGCTCAAGCGCTTTGCGAGCACTGTGGTCGTAGGGCCATTTTTTAGCCCTTTTTTTTATCATATCTCCCTCATCCGGACTCAAAATTTGGTCATTTTTTGTGTTCAAATTGAAGCCCAAGAAATCTTCTTTCCAATGACACCTCTCTCACATTAAAATCAAGTGATTCCCATAAATTAATCAATTGAATACCACAGGACACCAATCGAAAACCAAGGAATCAACCCAAAGCCACAAACCAACAGCCCCCAACTTTAGTCGACTGAACCCCACCTCCAGTTGACCGAACACTCTACTGGAAAACCACAAAACTTCAAAACACGCTATTCAGTTGACCGAACTCAAGATCCAAGCTTCAGTTGACCGAACACCATGGTTCAGTCGACCGAACAGCGGTAGAAACCTTTTTTCAAGCTACGGGTCCAGCCCTCCAAACCTCGAATCAAAACCTCCAAACTCCAAATCAACACCCGTGAACATCCACACGTCTAGGCCTAACACCAAGATCTAAAAAAAAACTCCCGACACCAGATTCCATCTACAGAAATCGCCAAAAATGAGTTTTAAACCCCAAAACCCAACTTTAAAACAAACGCAAATCTACAGCAATCTACCCGTTAAAAAAACATGTTTACCCATAGCACCCTTATACAGCAGTAGGGTCTAGAATCCTACCTCGATAAGTTAAAAACTCAATGCCTCAAACCACGTGCAAAATCGAGCTTCGCCAGAATTGAAATCTAACTGGATGGTTGCGTAACCCATGACGCCAAAAGCAAGAATCCGCCGTTGGATCGTTGAAAATCGAGCCCCGGGCCCCCGAGAACTTAGAGAGAAGGTAGAAAGAAAAGGGGAAACTTATTGGAGAAGTTTTGAAAAATATCTTTATGAAAATATCTAACTCCAGATATTTATAGGCCTCCAAAATATCTTTTTTTTTTTCAATTTTTGAAACTCACGCCGTAACACCCCACAGCCCCCAGAACCTTCCCCACATGCATCTCTATCCTCAAATATGCAACAAAAGCATATAAAACATGCTACAACAAAAACACATAACGCGCGTCCAAAAATGCAGAAAAAAATGGGTCAGGGTCTCACATAAAGGGTTTACGGGCTAAGTCCTTGACAGCACATACCACTCGTGCTTGGTGGAGAGTGGCCCTCATTTCCATCTCGTTGCTATCCGTGCATTGAGAATTGAGGTTAGCATACCGTCAAAACTCCTGGTCGTGATGTGGACGACTACTTGGTCACTGTTGGGCATGAGTTGTGAATGAGACACGATTATTTTGAATTATGGCGATTATGCCGAAAACATTATTTTTAAGTATGAGACAGTGAATTCCATAATTTGTGGTTGTTGAGCCTAAAGTGTTACTTTTACCAAGATTGAGAAAAGTTCGTTATAAATTGTGAGATCTTGAAAAACTGATGAGGTTATTTATGAAATTATATAACAGGTGAATGTAATATCCTACTTTTCTCATGGAGAGCATGATGTTTTGGAATTTAGAAGTAGAAGATTATTTTCTATCTTGTTCATTATATTACTAAATGCACTCTTCTATAACATTTGTGGTTGTAGATCGCAGGGATGGCTAGAGTTGGTCCACCACAGTTGTTAGGTCCATAAACTGAGGCTCGCAGTCAAGTATTTTTTTGCTTAAATCTTTAGTAATCAGGACCTGAAGTGCGAAGTTTTTATTAAGTTTATATTCCAATTTGAATGTAAAAAAAACGTATCCATGATATGTACTGCTATTTTTAATCCTATGAACAGATAATTATAGTTTCACTAATACAATTATTCTTTTATTGTGTTTATATTACATTAAGTTTTGGCCCTAGAGAGGGGGTGTAACATTTTGGTATCAGAGCCCTAGGTTATTGGTCCTGCAGACTTGTCAGAGTTTGGTCTGTGGTGGACCATAGGTTAGGTGCATCATTTCACGGTTTGGCATACAAAGTGGCTCAGACCTCGGATTATCATACCTTTGCCTTCGAGCGTCTGATTAACTGGCTTTGAGGTCCATTTGGGAAATGCGTTCTGCAGGCATAGGTTCCTGACTAGAAGTCTACGTAAGTTATCAGATTGGGGGAGGTGACCCTTGTGTTGTTGAACCTTCTGTTTAGTAGCTTATTCCTATCTTTATACCCTTAAAACGAATTCTAGTATCGAACTCCATACCTATATCATACTAAGGAAGGTATAAAGAATTCAGATATAGCATTGTTCATTCTGGGTTAGTTCAACAAGGTACAACGATATGTGTCTACACAAGTAGGATCGATGCTACCCAAATTGATGAACCAACCTGATCCAATAGCTAGGATGCTGAAGGCAATTAGAAGACTAACGGAGTAGAATGCAAGATGGATGGCAATACAGGAAGAACGAACTAGACTTATGGGTCTTGAGATGAATAATTGTGCGAATTTGATTAGGGCAAGGAGAGTTGAGAAAAATGATAAGGAGGGCGATGAAATACAAATAAATAAAAATAAAAATTTAACGGCGCTAGATCGAAGGTGCCTCTATAGTTAAGAAGTCTAGATTCAATGAAAATAAATTGAGTAGATGAGCGTCTGGGCATGTGAAGGGGATGGAAGCATATGCTTGCTTCAGGTGTGGAGTTATTGAGTGTGTTCGAAAACTAATCAAAAGATAAAAATGAATACTTGTTTTAGGTGTGGGGTCATTGATCATTTTAAGAAGAATTACTTGAAAGTTGGTAAAAAGTTTTGTTAACGACTGCGGTGAACCGGGACATGTGGCTATACAGTGTGTATATTCAAGAATACTAGCATTATTATTTAATAGAAACATACAAGACAAAGGAAAAAGACCAATGGAACAACTAGGGATTTTAGGGCAAGTGTCGGCTATGATGAAACATGTAGCGACCTAGAACAACTTTAATTAATTAATTCAATGAAATGAAATCCGTAGAGAATAAATTTTTAAGGTAGATATTTCCTTATTGTTTGGGGTTGGTATATCGGGATACCCGGGATATTAATACATGACTAGTTCAGTAAAGTCAATTTTTTTAATGTGATTTAAACTCAATTAAATAGGAGAGTTTAAATTAATATGATTTTAAAGATGTTCTATGTAAGAATTTAATTTGTGGTTGGGTGATAGTGAAAATAATTCTGGAAATTTCATAAGCTAGAGAAGGAAAGAGGGATTCTAAGAAAAAAAAAAGAAAAAGAAAAAGTTTTTCATCTCAGCCGAAGCTGAGACATGAGGGAGAAACTTCAAGAGAGGAAATAGAAAGAACGGGAGAGAGAGAGAGAGAGCGACATATAAGAGAGGAGAGACCCGCAGGCCTTCACCCCCGTCGGCCTCTTTCCCCTCCGTCGCACCAACACCAAGTCACCATCACCGAGACCCCCACCACCCATCCCCAGCCACGGCGTCGCCTCCACCACACATCACTGCTGGCGAGCACACCCAGCCAGTACCAGCCACCATCACCGGCGTCGTCTTCCTCATTTTCTTTTTCCCCCTCTGCTTTTCCGCCATAGTTTTGGAGCTCAAGCTTGGAGCTAAGCTTCTCAAGCGCAATTGATCATCTCAAATACCAAATTGGAGGTTGAAAGGAGAGAATCAAGAGCTATTGATCAAGAGAATCAAATTTGAACCTCCAAGGAGCAAAAATCTAAAGTGGCCGAAACCCTAGGGCTTGGAGACGTTGGCAAAATCCGAGGTATTGCGACACCACCAAGTAAGATTTAGACTAAATTCGGTGAATTGTTGTGGTTTGTGTTGAAAATTTTATATTTTCATGAAATCCTAACCTATTTAGATCAGTAAAGAGATGTTTATCTAACATTTTAAAATTTTATTAGTTTACTCCTGAAAGTTGAACCCTACGGTGAAATTGGGATCCGCACATGATAATTGTAGATATAGTGTATGGGTAGGTGAGTCAACAAGCAAATTCTAATCTTGAGAGAAATTAGATTATGATTTTGGATTTGAAGAATTGTGATAGAATGAATTTATTTAAGAAACTTATACGGAAAGAGTTGAACTATGCAGAAGCCATGGGGACTTTGAGCCATATAATTTGTTAAATAGTAATCTAAAGATTAATGTTTGGCTAACATGAGATTTGGGGAAATTGTGTGATAAACTCTTAAGTCATATTATTACAACATGAGATTCACGAAAATTGAGTTTCAAATGGTGGTTTAGAATGTATATAAATACAGTATAGTTTACTTGCGATAGGGAACCATAAAATGAGGTCAATTTAAAGAATTAATTAATTGAAGTTAAAAGTGATAATCTAAGTCATGTCTAATGGAGAGTTTGGAATAACTCGTGAGTTATGAAGATATGAGAATTTAATTAATTGTGTATTGTATTTGAATTAAGGTTAGATTTTCAAAATTAAACTTGTGATTAAGAAATAAGATAAGAAACTTTGGAGACTTAAATCATAAGAAAAGTGAAGGAAACGTTTTGTGTACACTGAGATTGAATCACTAAAAGATGATATTGTATGTTTTAATTTAAACCTAGCTTAAATTCGTGAGTTGCCAGGTCATCTCAGAAAATGAGGCGAACTTGGGCTTTAGAAAGGGTTATTAAAACTATATAATTTAACTTATTGATATATGACTTGCGTGTTAAATTGATAATTTAAGTGAGACTTTGGGAGAATTGTCAAGACACTAACAAATTTCATGGCTTACAAACTTGATTCTTAAAAGACGAATTTGGATGAGATGTAAAGCTTGGAGATGGGTGAATAATTGTTCGAACCTTGTAATATAATGAATTATGAGCTTAATATCAAAGGCAAGTAAGTTGAGAATTAATTGACAAGAAACTAAAAACAGAATCATGTTTCGAACTTATTGTATTGAATTGATGGTTAAATCATTGAAACTCTAAATCTTTAGAAACTTAGGTTATGTTGTTTAGTCCCGATTCATTAAATGAAGAGGTAAAGTTAGAATAGATGAATGAAATAATTATGTTTAATTCATTAAAGTATTGCTAGAGCTCCATGATTAATTCGTTTAGAATTGGTGAATTGATTTGACACTTTAATTTAAGAAAGTCAAAAGTTTATGACACATTTAACCTTACTGGTTAAAGTATAAGGTTTGTAAGTTGTTGGTATGATAATATGAAACATGATGTGGAATTTGCATTAATAAAATGAGAAGGGTAAAACATGGTTTGAGATATGTGATATCGATTTGAAAACGGTGTAATATAATGAGTAATTGGTTAATGTAATTTGCGAACTCGGGTTGGAATCAACCAGCTGCATGGATATGAATAATGATGCTCGCTGATGATATAATAAAATTTTGATGAGGTGGCTAAAGAAGTTGAGTGATTATTTGGGATTTCATGAGAATTGAATGTGTTACAAACTGGTGAAAAAGAATGAATGAAATGAAATTAAATGAATGTGTTTAAATGTGAAAAATGTGTAACACAATGGATAAATAATATGGAACTAATATCTTTAAACTGATATTTTTAAAAGTCAAACACGACGAATAATTACTATATGATTGGAAAGATATAAATTTAGGAGATGAATGCGAAATTGATGAATTGAATGAATGTGCAATAATTATGTTTATTGATAATATGGGATTGAAAATAGAATGATGTAACAAATGTGAATGAGAAGGAAAATGATGTGATCGTGAAATTAAATTAGGGAGATGGACTCCCGGTTGATTGATGAATACTGATATGATTAATCAAATATTGAACCGAGGATGATTGATGTGAATGTGATTAAGTTGAGCTTGACTAGCTCCGCGGTGAAAGACCAAAAACTTGCGCAAGTAGGGTGCCCTACCCATCTGGTTAGTCCCCGAAAAGGTGTGCGTGAGTTGCCTACCCGTCGGTGTTCCTCAAGAAAACTGAAAAAGGCAGTTGTCATTATGAGTTATAGAGCTATCTATTATCCAATGGCTTCGCGTAGCCTATTAGGGGAATAGGGAGGGGTTTCTATAAGCTGCACCCGATGTCGGTTCAGTATTAGATTGATGAAATGAAATGTAACTGTGGATAAGGAATTAATGAACTAAAAAGAAAGTTAATAGTTTTATAATTGATAAGCGTGCGTTGATATTCGATAACTTGTTAAAGAGAAAATGAGAATGAAAGTGAGAAATAAATGAAGAATAAAGAGAAATTGTAATTTATGTCTAAGATGAAAAGAATGTCAACAATTGAATTGGACTAAATAATGAATCTAATAAGAATGAGGAGATAGAAAGAAAAATCAACAGTTTTAATAAAAGATGTAAATCTAAATGTTGGATAACGAACCAAAGAGAATGGAATTGAAAACGGGAACAAAGGTAATTTGAAAGAATGTGAGACAAATGAAATAAAATGGAAGAAATAACAAAAAATAATGAATCAATCTTTAAGGTGGATGAACGCAGAACTTCAATCAATGGTGAAATAAATGAAAATATGTTAAATAATCTAATTAAGAAGAAATAGTAAAGATTAGGTAAATAAAGAATAAAGATATGACGAATAGAAATGGATTATAAACATGATTTGATTATGATTGCATTATAGCATGTCATTCACACCTCACAAATCATGCATTGCACTGTTATTAG
>JAOTRH010046366.1:0-11331 GCA_034768845.1 Heliamphora exappendiculata | reverse complement strand
AGTATCCCCCCCCCCCCATTGTTTATTTTTTTTTAAACTTAAAATACCAATCCCAAGTGATTTCCTCATAAATTCAAAGCGAACTGCTTCAAGAGGTTTTGTGAACAAATTGGCCAGTTGTCTTTCAGTATCAATGTATTCAAGAGAGTTGATGTTATCCTCGACTAACTGAAGAATAAAGTGATGCCTTATGTCTATGTGCTTAGTCCTAAAGTGTTGAACTGAATTCTTTCAAATATTAATTGCACTTGTATTATCATGGTAGATAATCATAGACTCTTGGACAAGACCATAATCTAAAACAATTGTTTCATCCAAAGTAACTGAGTACAACAACTACCATCAGCTATATACTTAGCCTCAGCAGTAGACAAGGAAATAGCATTCTGTTTCTTACTATGCCATAAAACCAAATTGTTACTAATATAGAAACAACCGCCTGATGTACTTTTTCTATCATCTGCATAACCAATTCAGTCAGCGTCAGAGAAACCTGATTTACCTGATCACGCATTTGTCGACGAGTCATCATAGGTTTTGTTACCTCTCCAATCACAAGATCCAATGGGTGATTTAGCTTCACACATAAGAACGGTTCCAAAACAGCTTGCTCTTCAAGAGTTGTTTTCCTTTCAGAACTTTCATTCACAGATTGTTTTGGAGAGACAGGCTGAACTGGTTCTTTAAGAATCTGAGAATTTGACTGCTCAGCGTCTAATGTCACTATCTTTTCAGTTGTTCCTGTATCATCAACAACTCCGTTAGCAAATTCCATAACAGTAGAAGTAAGTAAATTGTAAACTCTGAAAACTCTACTGTTTAAAGACTAGCCAAGAAATATTCTATCATCACTTCTGGAGTCAAATTTACCAAATAGTTCTCGATCTTTTAATATGTAACATTTGCTTTCAAAAGTTCTGAAATATTTAATATTAGGCTTCCTACCTTTTCCACAACTCATGCACAGTCTGTTTGGTACCAGGTTGTAAATACACGCGATTAATGACGTAGCATGCGGTATTTACGGCCTCAACCCAAAATTTTAGATGAAGGTTTTTACCATGAAGCATAACTCTAGCCATCTCTTGCACTACTCTATTTTTTCGTTCCACTACACCATTCTGTTGTGGTGTTTTGAGTGCGAAAAACTCGTGTTGAATTTTCTGTTAGTCACAAAAGGTTGTAAATTCTGAGTTCTCAAATTTCTTACCATGATCTGATCTTATGTTAGTAATATGATGAATGTTCCCTTGCTGTTCATTGTTCAACCGAATACAGAGAGATTTAAAAACAGCAAAAGTGTCAGATTTTTTACGCAAAAAATTTACCCAGATAATCCTAGAAATTTCATCCACAACAAGAAATATATATTTCTTACCACCTATACTCTCTGTTCTAGTAGAACCCATAAGATCTATATGTAATAATTGCAAAGGATATTGAGTAACAAGTTGGTTTATTTTCTTGTGAGGGACTTTAATTTGTTTACCTAGTTGACATGGTCTACAAACAACTTTGATATTATTGTTCAGCATGGAAATACCTTTGACCAACTCAGCATTAGCAAGCCTGGTAAGATCCTTATAGTTAATATTACCCAATCGACGATGCCACAATTTTGTTTGATCAATTTTAGCAGAGTGACATGTTTGATCAGTTTTTGGCAAAATTTCATAGCAATTATCAAAGGTTTGAACACCATGAATAATAGTATTTTTCTTTTTATCCAAAATTAGACATTCAGTTTTAGTAAAATGAACTTCATGATGTGTATCGCACATCTGACTAATACTAAATAAATTGGTTTTAGACCGTCAACAAGAAGAACATTATCCAATTTGGGTAACCCTGGAGAATTAATAGAACCTCTCCCAATGATCTTGGATGATTTACCATCCCCAAATGTGACAAGTCCTCCATCATAAGGATCAATTTTAGAAAATAAAGACTTATCACCTGACATATGACGGAAACACCCACTATCCAAATATCACATGAAAGAATTTTAAACTTTTAAAGCAGTATGAACAACATTGTATTTCAAATCAGATTTTTTAACCAAAATTGCATGAGTTTTGGGAAAAAGTTTATTTTAAAAACTAGGTTTATGGCCAAAATAAGGTTTTTGCCATTCGTCCGCTCGAGCGCTCAGAGAGGCCGCTCGAGTGCGCGACTGCCAGTGAACATACATATCTCTCTGCCACTTGACTGCTCAAGCGCTCAGTTGGCTGATAGTTTTCTGTTGCAGATTTCTGATTTGATCATGCAATTTTTCAATTTTTCTTTCATGCTGATACGTGGTCAGTGATTTCAGTTTTCTGTATAAAGGTCTAATGTGTCCAAGAATACCACAAAAATGACAAGTTGAAACAGATTTTTTAAAACCAGTAGATGTAGGTAAACCTTTTTGAACATATTTTTCCGACAGAGTAGTCCTGATTTGAGTAGGCATTTCCACACCTTTGTTCTTACTTGTAGATATTCTTATGGCTTTAACAAAGTTGATTTTACTAGTGATTTTTGATTTGAAAGAACTTGCCACATATCCTAAAACAGTTCGATCTGTTGCCACATTTTGCACACTCAAGATTTCATCAAATCTTAATAAACCTGCATTCAATTTCTTTAAAGGCGTATTAGCCATTGTTAATTCAGATTCTAGTAATTGAACTTTTTCTTTACTAGCCTCAAACAGATACTAGAACTTAACAGTTTAAAAATATTTAATTTGAGCGAATCATAGGATTCAATGAGCTCATTCCTCTGCTTGTCAGAACTAACCAGTTTTTCAGTCATTTTAATTTGAAAGATTTTTGGCTGAGAAATTAAAGATTGAGACTCAAATAGTTCGGATTTTAGACTAATATTTTCTTTTTCCACCATTTTAACCTCTAGTGTCACCTTAGTGATAACTTTTATCATTTTGTAGCTTTTTCTATGAAATTTATCATAAGTCCACTGAAGATCTTTTTCATTCCTCTCATTCGATTCAGAACCTGAACAAAATCACTGTGAAAAGCATAAATATCATGATCAGACAACTCAGACTTACCTAATCTAGGGAAAGCAGCAAAAGCAATGAATTTACCTTCCTTATTATCTGTTTCTGACTCGTTTCTATTATCGGATGATTCAATTTTGTCATCTCACGTCACTGTATACTCTGGTTCTGAATTTTAGTTTTTTTTTTTTAAATTTCACCACATTCTTACTTTGGTCTAAAAAATGACCATATATTAATTTAAGATTAGGTTTTTTATTTAAAGCATACTTTCTCAAATTTTTAACAATAAAAGTCATAACCTCAGTATTAATGTCAGTTTCATCATCCGAGGAATCTATCTCTACCTTAGAAGTTTTTACGGGCAACGCCTTTTGATTTTTTAGGCTGACGTAGAGTAGATTCAAAGGTCTGAAGATTTCCAACCAATTGTTCCACTTTAAGAGAATCAATATCTTTACTTTCTTCAATAGCAGTAACTTTTGGTTGAAAACGTTTAGGTAAAGACCGTAAGATTTTTCTAACAATACGAGATTCATGAATTTTTTCTCCAAGAATAAAACTGGAGTTTACGATGTCACTCAACTTAGTATAAAATTCAATAAAGGTCCCATGATCGTCCATCCGAAGGATTTCAAAACTGGTGGTAAGCCTTTGAAGTTTAGAAAGTTTTACAGTTGATCTGCCCTCGTGTGTGATTTCAAGGATATCCCATACTTTTTTAGTGATTTCACACGTACAGATATGTATAAATTCTTCAGGTGTGACACCGCTAAAAATAGCATTTGTAGCTTGGCTATTCCAGCCTGCTTCATCTAAATCTTTTTTCTCCCATTGTTCGGTGAATTTTAAAATAATATCAGTACCAGATTAACTATTGGTTGGGTATAGCCAACAAAAACAGATATCCAAACCCTCTCGTCAATAGAATTAAGAAACTCCCTCATACGAGCTTTTCAATAGGGGTAGTTTCCTCTATCTAATAGCAGGGGTTGAACTGTTGAGTTTTCTTCTCTAGAGAATTCCATGAAAGAGATTGATAAGGATCGATTTTTTTAAAATAAAAAAAATTCACTTTGATACCAATTGAAAAAAATATGTTTTTCCTTACGACATAAAAAAATAATATTTTTAGTTGAATTATCAATCACATCCACACAAATTATTCAAGAAGAAGAAATCACAACAAACAGATTTTTAACGTGAAAAATTCAAAGGGTAAAAAATCACGAGACTACCAAGTTCAAGAATCAAGCATTACCCATGAACAGAAACAATTACAACTTATAGACTTTTTGACCGACTCCTAAATCTTTTAGTTATAAGCTTGTATGCCGAATCCTCGTTAACTGCTATTATCTTGATTTCTACTGCGACGACTACTCGTTGCAGTCTTCTTCGGTAAAATTTTCTGTCGAAACTTAGAACGCCGTCTAAACTTTACTGTTAAATAATCTTCAAAATTTTGATGCACAAAAAAACTCTTGAATTAAATTGATGCTCAGTAAAATTCTGTCTCAGAGAGTTAATTTCGTGCATCTTTAATGATCTATATATATAGATCTCAAAACCCAAGACAATCGGAATTAGAAAACGAAGATTTGTTTGGGCACCCCTCGTGCGGACAGGAAAGGCGCCCGAGCGGTCAGATGGCCGAGGCTCTCCCATGAAACTTTGAAAGGCTTAACATCCTGTAGATCTGTCTGTACTCTTTTTAGGCCTTAGAGGTTCTCTTGAGAAGAAAACAAAACTCTGAGAATAATCTAAATCTCCTAGAGATCTTAACTAATCAAATCCTTCCTACACCATAAACCTTCCTAATCCAAAAAGGATTCACTACCAAGAGACTTCCAAAACAATAATACTTTCTAAACCTAACAAGATAAGATTCCTAAACAAGTATAAATAAGACTAAAACAAATTTTCTTAATCACCTAAGATTTGTCATATAAAAAAAATAAAAATTAATATGAATTAATTTTTTTATAATAGTCAGTTTTCGTCCACAACCAAGTAGAATGATATTGTAGCCTCCACTCAACGCGCGAAAAAAAAAACTTAATAAAGACAGAAGGTGGTTCCCTAATCTTAATTTTAGCATTACAGACGCTGATCTACTTGTATTAATTTGATAATTGTCTTGATTTGAAAGAACTATTCAAAAAAATGAAATAGTAAAAAATAAATGATAAAAAAATATATATTAAAAATAAATAAAATACAAATCGCACACAAAGTAAAACAAAACAAAAAAAGAAAAGAACAAATAGGAGAGGGAGATTAGAATTACCTATTCACTTGGACTGAATTGGAAAAAGTGGTGATGATTGCGACGTGTACAAGAAGGTTATTGTCAATTTTAATCAACATGACACAATCTTAGTAGTGGGGCCAGAAAACACAATTTATTTATTTACATGTCTTTTTAGTAAGGATATTTTGATTAATTTCTCTTTCAAACCTAATTTGAACAATGAAGTAGTAAAAAGACTTTTGCGATATATAATAGGGGCGGGTGACGGTTGTCGCTACCTAACAAAGGCTAGGGCCACCGAAGCCATCTATGTTTTGTTTGTTTTTTTTTTTTTTTTAATTTTTTTTTTGTAAATCGTAAAAAAAAACATGCTTGATAATTATATTTTTTCAAAAAAATATAATTAGTTTATAAAATTTATTAAATTTTAATTTGTAAATAGAAAAATGTATTTTTATTTTTTTTGTAAATAAAAAATTAATTTCAAAATATCTAAAATAGAGTTATATGTAATCAGTTTTTGGTTTTGGATATGCAAAATAAAACAACAGTTGCAAACAAACAGTTGCAAACAAAACGTTAAACTGATAAATAGATTAAAAACGTAGCACAATTTTGAAATTTTTTTTAGTAGACAGAACAGGACAAAAAATAATAGGAAACTAAACAAATAATGAACACATTTTTCGGAAAACCTTTTATAAACAGAAAATAAAACAGGTGCAAAAAATAGTTTTATTAAACCAGAAATGAAAACAAAAACTGTTTTATTAAAAAAAATAGAACAGAAAAGAACTGCAGAAGCAGAAAAGAAATATATAGAACAGTCTTACAAAATAGAAGAGCAAAACCAGTGCAATCGGGTCCAATGTTCAACATTATCTCCTTAAGATAGATTGCGCCCCGTATCGGTGCTTGCGTTGTATCAGGCGTCTGCCTCCAAGATAAAACTATTGTCGTATGCAGTAGTAGAACAGCATACTGCACGCACTGCGAATCGAAGATTGCGTTGAACTTCCTCGAAAATGACGATCAGAAATGTAGAAGCAGAACGACGATAGCAGAGGAGTTAGGGGCTAATGCTGAAATGGAATGAGAAGTAGCCTTTAAATAGGCGTTGATGGCGATTGTCCGAATTTAAAGGCGTTGATGGCGATTGTCCGAATTAAACCGAACCGACGCCTAACTAGTTCGGCCTGGCGATTGGACCGCCTAACAAGCGCGAACCTCCAATTGTTCCAAGCTGTCCAACAGTCTGAATTTAACTTCCAACGTTAAGTAACGATAACTTTAGATTAAAATTTTAAATAAATTAAATTTAAAATTTAAAATTTTAATTAAATAATTTTTTTACAAAAAGATAAAGGTCAATCTGAACTCGCAGATCTAAGCCCAGGCTGGCTCGGCCCGATCGTCAGCGGCGCGCGTATGTGTGGTTAGGTTGGACCCGAACCCACACTTGGGTAGGTCATCCTCCCTTATGGCCGACTTTAGGGTAAAGCTCATAAAATAATAGTTTTGGGCACCCAAATTTTTGCAAAAATTAGGAGCCTTCAATTTAAAAAAAATAAAATTTATTCCCTAATTTTTTAACATCAAACAAGTTGAAAGAACAATTGAGCGGCGAAAATTAAAATTGAAATCCTAAATCAAAGGCTGTTGTCACGGCGTGCTCGAAATCAAAAGTCGTTGCTCGCTTCGTCGTTTGCAACGTACGTTTGTGTTGAAATTACTAATCGCTCCGTCACTTGCGTGCGTGATTTGTGAAGGATGAGGTCTATGAGAATGAACAAAACTGATTCAAGTTCAACTAAACTAAAAAGTGAACAGTAAATAAAACTTAAAGCTCTCCTTGAAGTTGGTGTGCGTTATTTATTCTCCTTCACTCTGCTTCTAATTTGTGAATTTTTTACTTGTACTTATGTAATCTTTGTTATATTAATATTATTTATATATAATATATATTTATATCATTGTAAGATTATTTTAATTTGTAATTATTTTTAAATAGTTAAATGATTAAATGCCATGATTTATATTTTATAATAGTTATTTATTGTATGTAAAAAGCCTTTAGTAGATAAATTTTTAAATTTTTTTTGTTTGTTATTTTTTTTTTAAAGTTTGTACAAAAAAATATAAGTTGTGGTTGTGGTTGTAGATAGTGAACCATGTTACAAGAAAAATTAAATGGATTAGCGATGATGTCTATTGAAAAAGATATACTAGATAAACTTGATTATACAAGTTCAATTAGTAATTTTGTAATAAAAAATGCGCAAAAAATAGTGTTTAAGTGTTATTTTGTTGCTGTTGATTAAACTTTTATTATTTTTGTATTATCATTTTTAAAGTTATTTTCGTTGTAAATTGAATATTGTTGAATTGTTAAACAACAAGACAAATTTATCCATTGAAACTCTTGAAATTATTGTGTATAGAAAGTTATAGGGCCCTTTTTTAATTAACCGCTCAGGCCCCAAATCACTCAGGGCCGGCCGTGTCTTCCATCCACAAAATTTGATACCCCTTACGTCCAAACTCAAATTCCAACTTAAATCTTATATGCTTCTTAACTTTTCATCTCTCAAATAATGTGAGATTTGGTCAAGTAACCAATTTTTTTCTAACTTCAAAATTCATGGTTACTTTACTCATTGAGATAAATAAATTAAAATTTGAAATCTTCTAAAAAAATTAATTCAGCACAAAGATAATTAGCTAAAAATCATGTTCTAAAAAATTCAAAACCCACTTTTTATCAAAAAAAAGCTTGTTCGAATTGAAAGTATATCGTTTGGTAAATTAGTTTTTAAGTTAATTTTTTTTAAAATTATTTTATTTGGTAAAATGTTAATTCTATTTTTATTTTTGGTTCAAATTTAATAATATTGTATTTCTATATAAATGATTATAACGAATACTATATATAGTTAGCATGATAATAAATAAATTATCAAAGTATAAGAATTATTTTCTTTTAAAATAGAGTGAGTTTGAATGCATTATTCTAGGAATTAGTATTTTTATTTAATTTTTTAGTTTTTTAATTTTTGAATATTTTTGTTAAATAAGATATGTTGGTTTTTTTAGCTTTTTGGCTTAGAAAAGCCAAAAGAAACTAATAAATACCCAATCACGGCCTCACTATTTATAAAATTGTAGATTTTTGTTTCTGTAAAAAAAAATTTATTATTCAGTTAAATTATATTAACTTTCGAGGCGAATTGAGAGAATAAAAACTTTGTCTAAAATATGACAAAGTTTTAAAATGATAAAAAAATAAATCAAAATAAATTAATAAACTCAATTTATTGTGTTTATTTTTGTTTTTAATAATTTTTTTCTTTTTTTAAAAAACTTCTATTTTTTAATTTCTCTCATTACTTTTTTTTTAAATGATTAAAAAAGGAAAAAATTTAAGCAAAAATCTCTACTTTTATCATATACCGGGGGGATTTTATTTGCATCCAATCGTATACATCTTTAACTCTTCGATAGCCCTTTTCGATAGCCATATATTTTATTTTTTTGTATTTTTTATTTAAAAATTAAATTAAATTAAACATAAGTTGTTTAGTAATTTAGTTTTTAAGTACGTTATTTGGGTAAAAAATAAATTTTTTTGCTTTTTATTTAAATTAGATAATTTTTCTTTTTTATATATTTGATATTAACAATTATAAATAGTTAGTAGAGATAGAAAATAAGTTATGAATTATAGGTATTATTCTATTTTAAAAGTGATTGGAGTTTAAATAGAATATTTTAAGAGTTAATATTTTGATTTAATTTTTTATTCTTTTTACTTTTTTGCCAAATAGATTATATTAATTTTTTTTATATTTTTAGCTAAAAAAATAAAAAAGATAAAAATTGACCAACAAGCGCCCTTTGGATGTGTAGAAAGAATGGGGAGAAAAAAATAGTTACATATTTAAAAACTGATTTTCTATATAAAAGATTTTAAGTTTTGAAGTATCCCACACATAGGCTTAGAGCATACAAGTAGCTAAATTAGCTACTTAAAATTTAAAAAAGTTATTTTAGCTAGTGATTTTTGTTGGAATTCGTGAATTTCATTGGTCATTGAAATTCAGATTTCAATAGTTTTGGACCAATTACAATTGAAATGGCCATTCAAGTGCAATTGGAGTCTGGAAACCAACAGCCATAAGTGGCTATTGATTTCCAGGGATGAACCCTCCATATTGAAAGATTTAGATGGTTCTTTCTTCACTCAGAGAAAATGAAGAGACAGAGCCAGGGGCTCTGTCGGCTTTCTTCTCTCAGATAAGAGGAAGAGTCAGAGCTGGGAGCTCTGAGGTCTCAGAAAAGGAAGAGGAAGAGATAGAGAAGAGAAAGAGACACAGTCTGGAATTCAATTGCCATAAGTGGCAATTGAATTCTCTGTGACTATTCAACTCTCTGAGACTCTTCTCCTCCTTTCCTCTGTGGCTATAAAAGGGCTGTCTCCATCTGAGAAGAGATACAGAACAGAGACGACACACAGAACTGTTGAGACACACAGAAAGTTGAGATACACTCCTTGGTTACGGAGCAAGCCGCAAGAGAGAGAAAGACAGACGAAGAGCGTTCTCAGCCGATCCTTGGTGGTGTTCTAGAGATCGTAGAGCCGTTTTATCCTGGGAGAGTGACGCCGGTGGAATCCCTACAACACCCTCAGTAGGCTGCGAATCATTCTTAAGGAAACTGCGATTGCAGGACTCGGTTTGTAAATTTCATTTCATTATTCATGTTATTTCATTCTCTGTAATTTCAGATTATTGTAAATTGTTGAAAGTTTAATAAAGATGTATTTTTTGAATCCCCGAGCATGTATTTTATGTCGGCGTTGGATATTCCCCCAATAGTTGTAAACTCCCAATTATTTAAAAACCTGGTGAAATCAGTACAAGATCATCCCGAACTAGTCGTACTCAACATCTTTGGATAGTTATAACGGTGCCAATGGAAAATCCAACGGCATATCTATTTCAATGGTAGAGAAGTGAGGTATTTTGCAATGCCTTATTTTTTATTAGATAAAACATATTTTCATGCATGGATGAGTTATAGTTTGTTAAATGATTCAATTCTTATCAAAATATTATTTCATTTTCTTATTGCTTTAGAAGATAGTATAATAACCAAAATTCTAAGCATTCTTTGTCCAATTTTTTGGAATTTGCATCAATATTGATGATTTTCAAATAACAATATAAGAATTCTTTTCAAATGATTTTCAAGTATAAATGGCGTATTAAGGGCAATTTTAGTATAAGAATAAAAGATGAGATTTAATAAAACATTAATTTTAAATAATTAAGTTTGAAACTTATTTGTAAACAAGTATTTCAAATGAGACTTAGTGCCTGTTTGGAATAGTTTTTAAATTTGGCTTTTAAGAGATTTAGTTTTAAAAAAAAAAGAGGAATAAAAAAATTTGAGTGTTTGGGATAATTTTTTGTAGTAGTTTTTTTATTTTTTTACTTTTTATTGAAATGTTTAAAATACCATTACTTTTAGTTTTTAAGTTATAGTGCTTGAGATATTAGCACAATTTTTTTTTGTTTTTGTAAGTATGATTGACTTTTTATGTAAGAGTATTATAATAATTTTGTTTGAAAAAAAATTTATGGTGTTTGGGATATGTATTGTCTTTTTTCATTGAATTAACAGATAAAAAAAATTAGTTAGCATTTTTTAAAACTAAGCGCAGCTAAAAAGTTAATTTTTTTTTTTTTGCAAAAAATCAGGTTAAAAACTAGCCCAAACAGGCCCTTAGACCAAAATCTTCCTAAAAATATCTTAGATTAATAAGTAAAATAGTAAAATGGCAAAAACTTAAGATTATAAAATAAGACTTAAAGTTTATTTTAACTTTAAACAAAATATTTTAAACCCAACTTAAAATTGAGAGCCAAAAGAGGGCAAAACTTAAAATTTGTAGCTCAAAAGTTAAATTTTTTTTTTTTTTAAAATAATTAAAAAGGTCCAATATATTATTTTTTTCAGAGACGCGGGCTTATTATCATTTTTCGAAGACCGGGCGGGCATTTATCGGAATCTCCTC
>JAOTRH010046355.1:0-19729 GCA_034768845.1 Heliamphora exappendiculata | reverse complement strand
TATATATATATATATATATATATAGTCGTTACAACTTTCATGATTGCACCTAAGCCCATATCACGTTTGAAAATAGAGTTTTTGGGTCTGTAATACATAGTGGTCTAAAATTGACATATTTTGGTAGAAAATCGGGGTAGAGAGACCAAAAAGCTCAAATCTCATGCCTACTTATATTCTAACCACCTAGCACTAATTATGTCAAGATTTGATCCATTTTCTTTGTATGCTTGTATTATATACTTAAAAATCATTGTTCCAAAAATCATATAAGTTACAAAACTCAAGAATACCAACATACAAACACATCTCATTACATAAAATATATGAACAATCACTATTTTCTCACTATAATGTCTTTTTTATTCATATTTCGGTTTTTGATCTTGGTTGTGTTTTAAGAGATGAGTTGAGGGAGATTTAGTATGAGTTTGAGCAGAGAGTTTAGAGGTTTTATTTATTTGTTTGAAGACCTAAAGGTAGAAGGATAGAAGTACTTGGATTTGGGAGTCCCCCTTTTTCTTCTTAGGCACTTTCTTTTTCTCATTCTTCTATCTTTTCTTTTTCACCCAAACTTATGAAGAACACTAAGAACTTAAGAAATCTGGTTTTTCTTCCCCTCTTGGCTGAATACATGAAGGAGAAATGGGGTATGTTTTGTCTTAGTTTTATATAGAGAAGTAGGGTAGTGGATTTAATGGTGGTTGGAAGCTTTAATTTAAATTTCTTGAATTATAGTTGGTTGCATGGCACGGGGGTGCTATTTGAGAAAAAAATATTTTTAGATCATGGTTAGGGGAAGTCGGTTAGGGGAAATTTTGGGCAGACCAATTCTGATTTTGTATTAATTTAGGGTTTAAACTAGGTATTCGTACCATATTATGCTAGAAAATACTTTAAAAATTAATTTGGTGTATCTTTTCAGTATCCCTGTCACGCCCCAAAATCCAGGGTCACGTGAAAATTTACCAAAATACCAGTTTTATGAAAATACGTTTTCATACATTCAAATCCACCTGTTGAAAACAAATAAAAACCCAATATGCATCTCTCATAAACAGTAAACATATAGTTTCAACATGCATACAGTATATCGCCTTATGGAGTACAAAACCTGCCTTCAGGAACAGGCATACCAGAAAGGAAAACTATAAAAGTTTTCTGCCATCCGTCACCACGGGCACCACAAAATCTACTCAAGATTGTGCTCCATATCATCACTTGAAAATGATTTTGTACAGAAAATCCCACATGTGAGCTGAAGCCCAATAGAAACAAGCAATAAAGCTGTAAAGCGAGATATGCAATCGTATGGTGGGAGCTAACTCAACCACAAGTAAAACCAAGCATTAAAACTAATGCAAGCAGCAGTTAAAGAAAACTGTAGTCAAAACGCTATTTTCCACTCGTATCACACAATCAAGGAAAACGGGATAAAAACAGTTTGCTCCACTCGGGCCACACAGCCGAGGAGGAAAGATAAAATGAAATTCTATGTACCGACTCCGTCACAAAGTGACAGATGTAGCAACTATAGACTCCTGCCCCTTTACCCAATCCCTACACATTGTAGGACCGGTTAGGTAAATCTAAGTTCTACACGAAGCCACCACAATGTAAAAGCTTAGTTTACGTGTTCAATAACCCGAGAGAACAAAGCACCCAACCACCTAGTTTACGGGGATTAACTCGAAGGACCAAGGTACCTACTCTGCGAACATTTTCGGACTTCCACCGAGGGCAACTCGTGCCAAATACCCGCTATCCCGGTACATCTAGAGAGTCATTTATCAAAACCAAAACCTTTTTCACAGTTATACATTAAACATGTATAATTGATCTAATCCATCAACATGGAGACCAAGATCCATCAATCCACATGGAGATCAAAACAAAACATGTAAAAACATCAGTTCAAAACTATACAACATATGTATAAGAAGATCCAATCCATCTACCATGGAGATCGATGCATGAAAATGCATGTTTTTCATCAAAACATTTTAAAAGTTGAGCCTCAACTTCATAGGTTAGCTCCAAACCTTCAAAAATATGATTTTCAAAGATGCACCCACAACAACCCAGCTTCAGTCGATTGGACCTACCCTTCAATCGACTGAAAAACACACTGGAATCCACGCCAAAACGCCCAACAACACTGTTCAGTCAATTGACCCCATGGGTTAAGTCGACCGAACCCACAAAATCATGATCCAGTCGACTGACCCCATGGGTTCAGTCAATTGAACCAGCCCAAAAAATGTTTTTCACCTACGATTTTTCCATTTTGAATGCAAGATGAAGCCACGAAGCTTCCATTTCATACCCATGAACTCACACACGCTCAAGCCTATCACCAAAGGGTTCAAAAGAAACATCCAACACCATTTTCATCAAACCAAAATGACGAAAAAAGAATTTTAAACCAAAAACCCACTTTTCCCAAACATGAAACATCTTTTCATGAATAAAAGACGGTAACGATGCATAAGATTATATATAATACCCTCTAACAACTTTAAAGTCTAGAGTCCTACCTTGGTGAGTTAAGAACTCGACACCTCGATCCGCGTGCAAAATCATGTTTCATCAGAATAAAATTCCAACCGAACGAAAGCGTAGAGCACGATGCCTATAATAAGGATCGGTTGTTGGTCCGTCAAAAATCAAGCCCCGGGCCCCTGAGAAGTTATAGAAAAGGCAGAGAGAAAAAGGAGAAAACATAGGAGTTAAGTTTTAAAAATATCTTTTGAAAATATCTAACTCCAGATATTTATAGGCCTCCAAAATAGCTTTTTTTTAGACTTTTGAAATTCGCACCGTAACTCCCCACAGCACCGGGGACCATCCCTACATGCTCAGATAAACTCGAACATACATCAAAACGTTTAAAAACATGTAGAAACAAAAATTTTAAACATGCGTCAAAAAGCGCTAAATATGCATATAATATTAAAAGAGACGGTACAGGGTCTCACAACTCTCCCCCCTTAAGGAATTTTGCCCCCAAAATTCACTACAAGGTCACGAGGTAAACAACTCCGGGTATCTAGCATGAATCTCAGACTCAAGCTCCCAAGTAGCTTCCTCAACCCCGTGATGAAGCCACTGAACATTGACATAAGCAATTGTTCTCCTCCGTAACTCCTGCTCCTTCGTATCTAGAATCTTCACAGGACGTTCCTCATAGGTGACATCCTCATCAACCCACAGCTCAGCCCAATCCAGAACATGTGACGGATCTGGCTCATACCTCCGAAGCATGGAAACGTGAAACATGTTATTCACAGATTCCAACTGTGGTGGCAAGGCCATACCGTATGCTATCACCCCAATCTTTTCCAGGATCTCGAATGGTCCAATAAAGCGCGGTGATAGCTTCCCGCTACGGCCAAATCTCCTCAAGACCATCAAAAACACATGATCTCCCATTGCAAACTCCAAAGGTCTCCTCTTCTGGTCTGCATAACTCTTCTGGCAGCTCTGTGCTGTCACCAGATGCTTATGAATCACTGCAATCTTCTCGGTCGTCTCCTGCACTAGGTCGAGTTCCAAAATAGCGGTCTCTCCCACCTCTGTCTAACACACAGGTGAACTACGTGGTCTACCATACAAAGTCTCATACGGTGCCATCCCAATACTGGACTGATAGCTGTTGTTGTATGCAAACTCTGTCAATGATAGATGGTCCTCCTAGGAATCTCAAAAATCAAGCACACAGGCTGTCAACATATCCTCCAAAATCTGGATGCTCCTCTCAGACTGACCGCCGGTCTGTGGGTGAAAAGCTGTGCTGAAAGTCAAGCTCATCCCCAAAGCCATCTGAAGACTCTGCCAATAGCGCGATGTAAAGCACGGGTCTCGATCATAAACAATAGTCACCGGTACTCCGTGTAGTCGAACTATCTCCCGAATATACAACCTACCCAATCTGTCCACCGAATCACGCACTCGAATGGGAAGAAAATGTGGTGACTTCGTCAGCCTATCATCCACAACCCAAGTAGCATCATATCCCGTCAGCAATCGAGAAAGTCTTGATACAAAATCCTTCATGATAGTCTCCCACTTCCACTCGGATATAGGCAACAGCTATAACAATCCTGCCGGTCGCTGGTGTTCCACCTTGACTTGCTGTCGTGTAAGGCATCGAGACACAAATTGGATATATCAACCTCAAACTAGAAAGAAAAGACAGTGCAGGTCCTGATATATCTTCGTGCCTTCCAGATGCACTACAAGACGTGAGTGATGAAAATCATATAGCACCTCAGCACAGCACGACTCTGGCACAAACAGTCGCCCTATCAACCTCAAACTCTGATATGAACCCACTATCCATCATGTTGTGTCCTTCCTACTAGTAATGCGGTCCCGTATCATCTGAGCCTCCTGATTAGTTCGCTGAGCCTCTAACACACTTGCAACCAATGCCGGCTGTGAAGCTACTGAATACAAAGTCGCACCTCTCAGTGTCTCCCCAAGACACAGATCAAACTCCCCAACATCTCTAAGCATATCCCATTCTTGTATAGCCACAGAAGCTAACGAACCATGAGATCTCGTACCGAGCGCGTCAGCTACGATGTTTGCCTTTTCTGGATGGTACTACAAATCAAAGTTGTAGTCTCCCAACAATTTCATCCATTGTCGTTGGCAAAGATTCAAGTCCTTCTACAAAAACAAGTATTTTAAGCTCTTGTGATCAGAGAAAACCTCAAAGTGTTCACCATACAGATAATGCCGCCATGTCTTCAAGGCGAAGACCACAACTGCTAACTCCAGATCATGGGTCGGGTAGTTCTTCTCATGGGTCTTCAACTACCATGAGCCATAGGCTACAACCTTACCTCCTTGCATCAATACACAATCCAAATCGTCGTGTGATGCATCACAATACACTGTATACCCTAGGCCTCGGTCTGGAATAATCAACACTGGCGCAATGGTTAATCTCCTCTTTAGCTCCTAGAAGGCTGACTCACAGGGCTCGCTCCACACGAACACAACTCCCTTCCGTGTCAAGCGTGTCATTAGTGCTGCCAACCTAGAAAAGTCCTTAACGAACCTCCAATAATAAGCTGCCAAACCTAGCAAACTGCGGATCTCAAAGACGTTCTTCGGTCACTACATCTAACTTTGACGAGTTCACTAATACCCCATCCTTCGACACCATGTGTTTAAGGAATCTCACCTCTAACATCCAGAACTCGCACTTCTCAAACTTTGCATACAAGCGATGTTCTCTCAGAAGCTACAAAATAACATGCAGATGCTCCTCATGCATCTCCCTCGTAGGTGAATAGATCAAAATGTCATCCATGAATACCACTACAAAACTATCCAGGTAAGGGTGGAAGATACGATTCATTAAACCCATAAAAGTCGCTGGGGCATTCGTCAAATCGAACGACATGATCAGAAACTCGTAGTGATCATAACGAGTCCGAAAGGCGGTCTTCCCTATGTCCTCGTCCCTAATCCTCAGCTGCCCTGACCTCAAGTCAATCTTTGAAAAGCAACGCGATCCTCTTAAGTGATCAAACAGGTCATTAATCCGAGGCATAGGGTATTTGTTCTTAACCATCACCTAATTTAGCTTCCTGTAATCTATGCACAATCTCAAAGACCCATCCTTCTTCTTCGCAAACAAAGCTGGTGCTCCCCACGGCGACGTACTCGACCGTACAAACTCCTTGTCAAGCAACACCTGTAACTGCACCTTGACTTCTCGCAACTCAGCGGCTGTAAAGCGATATAATGCCATAGAGATAGGAGCTGCTCCTGAAACAAGATCAATAGAGAACTCCACATCTCGGCTCGGTTGTAACTCAAACAGATCATCAGGGAAAACATCTGGATAATCACAGACCATAGGGGGTAGCTGCCCTCGAACCTCATCCAGCTCATCCAACCTGAGAGCAGAAAAGAGGAAACCCAAGTTCCCTCGAACCCATGCGGCACCTGGCCTACGGTGGTCTGGTCTGCCTACCACATCCCTGAGTCATCGGCTGCCTCACAGACTATGCCGAGCTCACTCCCTCTGCAAACCTAGACATCTAGCCCCTAGGTTGCTGCGGAGTCTGCCGTTTCTGTGCTAATGGAGCAGCTAGCGCTCCTGTCGCACCCTGAACACTCCCTTCCCAGGGATAGTATCTGCGAATGTGCCCAGACTGACCACACCCAAAGCATATAGGTGGGTCTCTTTCCTATGACTGTACAGACGCTGAACTCTGGACTTGGCCCTTCTGCGGGCACTCAACTGAACGATGCCCCGAATGCCCGCACTAATAACAAATCAGTCCTCTCTGCTCTAGCCTTCCTATCGAAGCCACTGAAGGTGCAGGTGTGGACGACTGCAGCTGATAAGATCCAGCAAAATGAGAACAAGGTCCAGACGACCTCTGGCGCTTTCTCCCGCGTCTCTAGAACTGTGCATCTCCACTGCCCTACTAACTCCCACTCTCTCTAACTCTACGACTCTCTGCCAGCGAGTTCTCTACTCAAATATCATCTTCCACTAGTGCAATGTACACATCCAAACCCAGAGCTACAATCCTGTCCTTAATGGCAGGTCGAAGGCCCCTCTCAAACCTCCTAGTGCGCAACTCCTCTGTAGATACCATCTTAGCTGTGAACCGCAATAGATTCACGAACTTGGCCTCATATTGGACCACTGAAAGGTTCCCCTGAACAAGGGAATGGAACTCCTCTCGGTATGTATCTCTTGAAGATCTCGAGAAATACTTCTCCAAGAAGACTCTCGTGAAAGCAGCCCACGTATCATCCACCATAGTCTTGGCAAACTTCCACCACTCTCTAGCATCTTCCTGCAGTTGGAACACCGCCAACCGCACACGCAAAGCATCCTCCTCGATATCCAGAGTATCAAAGATAGCTATGGTCACTTCCAACCACTCAGTAGCAACCTTGGGGTCCAGCTCCCTAGAGATGGTCAGAGGATCCAACCGCCGAAATTCCCTCATAGCCACAGAGGTTCTTGGCTTATGAGTCCTCACTCCAGCCCTGGATGCCTTAGCCACAGCTCTCATAGTGCCAAGCATCTCCTGCATGACGTCAACACCGCCCACCTGTTTCTGTGGGGCATGAACGTCTCCCTCCTTTGGAACCTAAACATAAGCATGCCCTCTACCACGGCCTCGGCCATGACCCCATCCCGCGTGGACATAATTCTATAGAAAGCAAGGTAATAGGATAAGCTTTCCTACAGCATGTTATTACTAATATAAACACATAACGCACATAAGCATGCTATCACATAGCCACTTAAGGTCATGTCAACACGTCTCACATACCGAGAAGAATAAACAAGACAGATTCATCCATTTGGATAACTGATCCATATTCCTTGCTAGAAAACACGTCAGCCAAACGGGTTTCTAACTTGGCTTCTAAATCTGTTATTCGAAATGCCTTATGGTAAGACTCATCAATTATAAGATCTAACCTCCATACCCACATACGCACATATAGACAACGTTTATGCTCAAAAGATAGCAGCATGTCATAAAACTATTTATACACATGTAAGCAAGCATTAGTAATCAACCTCACCAGGTGATAAACCCGTTTCCCGTGGCTCTTAGGTATTCGAGCCCAGAGCTCTGATACCAAGTTGTCACGCTCCAAAATTCAGGGTCATGTAAAAATCTACCAAAATACCAATTTCATGAAAATAGGTTTTCATACATTCAAATCCACCTGTTGAAAACAAATAAAAATCCAATATGTAAAGTTGAATTGAGAGTTTGAACTTAAAGGTTGAATTTGAATTGAATTGGATCGGTTGATAATCTAAGTTATTGTGTTGGGACATGTTAAGTTTTGATTTGAATTGAATTGAACTAGATTTGAGTGGAGTCGAGTTTTAATTGAACTTTAAATTTGAAGTTGAACCCTAACATTTGCAATTGAAATTGATTTGATTGAAGTCGTGTGAAATGGATTATTAGATTAGGTTTAAAGTGGATGTTTAAAGTGGAAACAAGATTTGGATTTTGAGTTTTGAACGAATTTGGTTCAACGGAATCTTGAATTTGAATTGAATTGAATCAGGTCATCGTCTTTTATGAATTGAAACCAAATTTTGGATTGGTTGAAAATTACATTTTTCTGAGAAATAAATTTGAAACTTGAATTTTGAATGAAGTTTGGATTGCGTGAAGTTGTTTTGGGATCCATTTGTTGGATTTGGAGTTAAATTCAAAATTGTCGTTTCGATTGTCATTTGTTGGATAAAAACAGGTGGCTTGTTTGTTTTGGTTTTGAAAAGCTAGTGGAGAACTTTTGTTTCAGCTATCTCATTGCGCGTTTTGATTTTGATTTTGTTATTGTTCCTATTTACTGATTCATTTATTTTTGTTTTCATTTATTGATTTGTTTATTGATTCTTTTGTCTTGTTTTTGTTTCAGGCGATGTCACGCATTCGGGACTTCGGCAATTCCTCTGATGTACTTGAGTGGTACACAGCCCTACCTCCTCGCTACCGGGTGATAGTTGATGGAGCAGACTTCAGGGGGTTTTGTCGGAGCACTGAAGGGGACCAACAATGATCAGTTCACTCTCATAGCTCTAACCAAGAGGTGGTAGGACACCACGAACACCTTCCATCTATTGACATTTCAGGTCACTCTTACCCCTCTTGACTTTTCTCTTATCACCGAGATCCGGTTGGGCGGTGATCCAATCCCTTATGATCCTGATATCTTTCGGAACCCTACGGTTCTCTTCTACTTCCTTGGTCACGTGCCCCCATCCATCAATAAGGGGAGCATTTGATATTCGTGGCTGAAGAAGATTTTTCATCATTTTGTCTATACAGAGATCCACCACTTCTGGTAGGTGGCGCGTGCAATCTTGCTCTACATGTTCAGAGTAACCTTATTCACGATCTTAGAGAACATGGTGCACCTCTATTACCTCGCTGACTAGGGAGGTGCTGTTCTCGCCACCCTTTACGGATATATGAGTGCTGCCACTCGGACCTCTGATCTGAGTGTAGGCTGGTAATAGCGCATCTGGGAGGTATATTTATGTTTCTCTATTATGCTTTTCATTCTTGTTCCCATAACTACATATCCCATTCCAACTGTACTGATGTTGTCCTTGACTCTTTACATCTCTAGGCTTATGAGTTCCTGGGTATACACCAGCCAGTGAACTCTTGTGACAACCCTCTAGTGATCCCCCAGGCAGTCCGATGGGTCAGACAATATTGGGGTATAAAGCTTGCCATGAAAGACTTGGATGACAATCTGATGCGGAGCCGAGAGGTTGCCCGGACCCGTGTCTTACTACAGGGACCATTCTGCAGAGAGTGGTACCTTGGTGAGCGCATTATCTGGCAATCCTTGGGGTATGACAATTTTTATACCCTGAGGACGCCTCTGACTGGGATGCAACAAACTGACTCCCTTTGCACGATTGAGATTACCCGGGCCATGGTTGGTATCGATGCTGCTACGCTGATTGAGGGTGAGGATCGTAACTATATAGTCTTTGCCCGAGAGAGGCTCATACTTGCCATGGGGGCTTATGCTGCTGTGCAGGGTCCTCCTCTTGCTTCCACGGATCCTGTCCATCCCGAGCTTCCTTGGACGGTGGACACCTTCATGAACAGGAATTCATCAGATCTAGATCCCTAAGCTAACGACCCAGGAGATTCTTCTTCCTCCTGGTGCGGAGTAAGTATGTCTTCCTTCCTTTCCTTCTTTTTATACTTCTATTTGTACTACTTTTCATATATGTTTGTATCGATTCTCATATCTAACTGTACTGCTTCTCATAGCTGACTGTACTGATGTAGTCCCTTTCCTTGATAGATGTCTCGGGAGTGGTGCAACTAGTGCCTTCATCTTATCTCTAGCTTGATGGTACTGGTTCGTCGTTGGGATGCTGTCTTTCGAGCTCTGGATATAGAGCCTCCTGCTCCCCGGTGTGTTCCTTATTTTGCTCTGTTATATCTTTTTGTGGTTTCCACTGTGCATTTGTTCTTATATGCTGTTTTATGATATCTCTTCCTTTTTAGGGTGATCGAGGCAGCGGGCCGAGGTCTCGAGGTGGTCGCATGGCACGTGCTGCTTCAGTTGTACCTCTAACACTAGCTTCCACTTCCACTTATGTCGCCACTTCTTCGTCTTAGGCCTGGACTGCTTGTGATCCATTGATTGTTGCCAGGTTAGAGGAGGAGGTCGAGGAGACTGTCATCTTCTGGCAAGTCGTCCTAGGGAGGCTACGTGGTCCGAAGGAAGAGGACCCGATGAGAGTGACCGACCTGCTATCGCCTGTTGATATACTTTTCTCTCTTTTTTCTTACTGCTCATAGAGGCCTGCAAGCCTATTCTTTCTTAGGCCTGCGTGCTTATTTGATACATTCTGATACTCTCTTCTGTCATACTGATACACTGCTCTTGGTACCCTGCTCTAAGACACGCTGATATATTTTTCCCGATACACTGCTCAAACACACTTGTTTTGAGATGATGGGACCTTCGTGCCTTTGCTTCACTTTTGGCCTGCGTGCCTCGATATTCATACACTTATACGCATTACCTTGTTACTTATGATGGATAGGGCCTTTGTGACCCATTTTATGTTATGAAAATTAATTTTCACGGATTAGTCTTTTGTTATTCATGATGTATGCTTTATGAGTTGAGAACTTTCTATATAAACTGTTTTTCTTGTTGCGAGTTGTTTATAAGTCGTTGACGATGACTTGGGTCGTGTTAACAAAATGGGCATGCTGTCAAGATTTTTGCCAAAAAAAATCGCGACCGTAAGAAATGAATTCATGGCCATAGGTTTTGAATATGGTGGTTTGAACTTTTATGGAGAAAAGTTGGCGGCTTGGATTTTGTGATGTCATGGCTGTGTTTTATGGATGAAACATGGTGGTCATGAGGTATGAAGTTGGTGGCCGTTAGAAAAATGTGGTGGCCGTGACAAAACTTTTTAGCGCGAAACTCAAAGCAAATTCTGTGGGTTCCCTCCATTTCTGGTTCTCTATTAAGGGGGAAATTGTTCCAAACCCCACTGTTCTGGATATCCTACATTTTCATTATCTTCTCCATGGTCCACTCATTTAACAACTCTCTTTTGGCTTGGATGGGTGACTTCTCCCCGGTCGAGCACCAAAACTTCCTCAACTTTGGACTCGACACATTATTCTCCTTGCATACCATGAAGATCGACCGAAACCTCCTGCGAGGGGCCACCCAGTGGTGAGATCCTGATGTACATGTGTTTTTCTTTGGGAGCTAGGTGCTGTGCCTGATGGTGAAGGATTTTTTTGCCATTCTAGTGATTTCGGCCTAAGAGGAGGTTATAGTTCCTACCCCTTTCTTGAGTCCCACAAATCGGTTGATACAGCTTTGTGGCTACTCCCGACATGAGGCCTCATTGATCACTCATGAAAGATTCCTCGATGTCGCAAGAATCATAGACCGCTTCAGACCTCAAGGTTCCCTTGGTGACTTTTCTTTCCAGCTTTAACGTCGCTATGCCCTTTGTATCTATTTTCTGGCTCATTTCCTCTTAAGCCCTTTTGATAGGCGAGTTAGTTCCTCTTTAGTGGATGTAGCGTATCAGATCTACAAGAGTCGGGATCCTATTTCGCTGGTCCTTGTTGAGACGCTTCTTGATCGTGATGCAGTTCATACTAAGAGTGTCCCTTACTTTGCGGTAGTGCTCTTCTACTGTAGGTGATTCACCCATCTCTCATTTTTCTATTTTTCTCTCGGTTTTTCTTCTCAGCTCTCCTTTTTCTATTTTCCTCTCTATTTTCCCTCTTAGCTCTCCTTTTTCTATTTTCCTCTCTATTTTCCCTCTTAGCTCTCCTTTTTCTTCTTTGTTTTTCCTCCCTAGTTTCTCTCCCAGCTCTCTTTTTTCTTTATTTTTTTCTTAGGTTTAGCTAATGGAGAAGGTAAACTTGCTAGAGAAACTTGTATTTGATAGCTACTATGTAAAGTTCTTCATTCACAGTCAGGTTTATCACCTTCGCTCGATTGAAGCTACTTAGAAGAACTACATGACTTCTCTGATCGGGGAGGACATCTCCTTGCTATGCCCATGGATGAAGATATCTTTCATAACTGCTGTCATTCACGTGATGCCCTAAAATCGAGGACATCTAGAGCGATAATTATCTAACAGGGCTGCAAAAAATTAAATAACAATAATACCTATACATGCCAAAAAGAAAAATAATGTAGAGTTATATGTTACAGTTCTAAATAAAATCTTCCTGAAACACAACAACAATCAAAGAAATGGGTGAACAGCCATAGAAACTGGTACTACGTGGTTAAAGAGGACTGAGGCGAAAGTGTACAACTCCTAATCATGAAAATCGAGGCTCTACATCTACGTTAGTGTACTCGTCAATAGGTTCTTCTAACTCCTCAGGACCTGGCATGGAATGCTAGAGAAACACACTCCAACATACGAGTATTTTTCATGCAAATAGGTCACATAACGATCATAGTTTTATACAAGACATGAGATATATTAATGATGATGCATGTTTATATATATCAAGAAGTTCAATTAGATCCTAAGTTATTTTTGTTAGGGTTGGTATATTGAAAATTACGTTTTTAGTGTTTAATTTTATTTTAATAAAATTATTTTTTTATTTTATAAGAATATTTGTGAGCAATGTATGTCTATCATTTCTTTAAAGTTATGCATGGATGTCTCATATTTTGTATAGAATTTAATGTAGTGTGTAGAGTACGGCTTGCACACAGAAGATCAAGTTTTAGGTTCTTGCATAATATAAGTTTTATGTTCGCAGTTTAGATGGAAATGGACATACCATCGGTATGACTGTAACTCAGATTTTTAGTAAGTCTGTCTTGGTTACGGGGATCAGATAATAGCGTCGTCTATTATTCCGACTCTCTGTGCAAGTATACTTTGTGTGTATTGAACAGGACATTTGGAGTAATTAATTTTATACTAACTTTATAAATTAATTTACATCCCAAGATTATTATGAATAGTGCTTATCCTCTTAATCCTAAAATAATTATTGATTTGCGTATATTTAATATTTGTTATTTTGATTCATTAGAGAGTGCGATCTTATATAGGTCTATATTCTCGGTGAGTTGGATAGTTGTATTATTTATATGGTAAATATTAATTATTGACGGAATCCACGTCCCGAATGATCGGGATTGACGATACCCCCTTAAGAAAGCTTATAAATTTTGATCGAGCCAAGCTCTATAGGTGGATTTGATTATCTGGCAGTCAAATAAGTTAAGCAGAAGTGTTTAAGGAATATCAAAAAGTCGATTAAATTAAATTTTTTGTAATTAAATTTAATTGACGAATATCAGGAATCTTAACGTAGAGAGAAATGGAGAGTATTGAATAACAGAAGTTCATTGCAAGATGGTCTTGAAATTATGGGTCAGAGTGCAATTATAGTTCTTTAGTGGTATGAATTATAATTTAGTATTTTATGGAAATAGCAAAAATTGCTGTAGGTTTTCTATAATTGCAGATACCGTGATGAGATTTGCTTAATTGCAAAAACCACTAATACGTGTTTGTGTTCCACTTGAAGTCTTACTCATAATTACTCTCAAGGTCCCTACTATAGCCCTATAAATATGTGGGTAAGCTGAACCAGTTTCATAACTTGCCTTTAAGACTAAAGTTATCCAGGTTCTGCTGGTACGAGTTCTCAGAGGATTATAGCCCACATCATATCTGTCACGCCTCGAACCCGAGGACCCGTGAACTAACCCCAAACTGAACCGTATAATAAATTATCAAATTAAATATTTGTTTCATTAACGGTTGAACTCAAAATGTATTTGGAAGAAAATAACGATTTTCAACATGTAACCATATCTTCATGCATATAAAAATTACCATCAAATGCTTTGGGTTTTCAAGTGTCCATTACAACAACAATATCATTACAATACTCCATTTATGCTTGCGTACAAACATGATATAGATTACAAAAGAACACAAAATCTTTCTTCATGCTTTTTCTCAAAATGCATCCCTAGCCCTGGTATTGTCCCTGGTCCTCAAAACCTGAAATGGTTTGGTAAACATACGTGAGGCGAAACTCGTAGGATATAGATTAACTCATAGGTGATGCATGATTTGCGAGGTGTGATGGGTGTAACTGAAGAAAAATGCAAATTTTCACCAATTTACTATTCTTTCACACGCACACACCACGCACACCGATTGGTTCCCATTTATCCTTTCATTTTTTCCATATCGTCATTCCATTATTCAATTTTTCACAAAAAAATCGTATCACATTTTTGTTACCCAGTTTATCACAAAATCGTATCACAATTAATGAACCGGTATCGGGCGCAACTTATAGAAACCCCTCCTTATGATCTCAATAGGCTACGCGAAGGCATTGGCTAATAGATAGCTCTATAACTCACCACGATACAACACTACATTTCAGGGGCTAACCCGTGGGCATGTGGTCCCCATCTTGCGCAAGTTTTCGATCTTTCACCACAGACCCGTCCGGCCAACTTAATTCACATCAATTCACACGGTTCATTATTTGTTCATTTTTCACAAAGAAACCCGGGAGTCCAACCCACAACGGGTTTCTCTCCTAATCATTTTTACACATTATCATTTCAATTCCAATTTTAACATTTCCATTTCATTGTCAAGTCACATTTGGTTTTAATGTTCAATCTCTCCTTTTAAATCAAATGCATCACAAGTTTCAAGACATAACTTTTCATGAATTATATTTCTTTCATTAATCTCATAATGCACCAATAACATAAAATTGAATTCCTTTGAAATTGTGAATTGAGAAGGAAATGGAATGCATCCATCATATGCATATACTTGTGTATACAAGTTAAAAATCCATGTTTTCTTTCTAAAGCTCAAAATCTTAATGTTAACCATGTCACAACATAGCACATAATTACCCATATCCATACTTGCTCTTAAAACCTTAGTTGTACGCCGAAAACCCAGATTTATTGCAAACACAACCATGCGGTACGATACTTATATCCCAACCCAAGTGTAGTAAAGTAGGTGTATTTATAACCCAAGGGATAAGAAATTTGATGAAAAGGTTCAACATTGATGAAAATATACTTTTTCGAAGAATTTGGCCAAAATCGGGTGAAAAATAGTTAAGAAAATTTGACATACCCTCACTATTTTAATCAGAACTTTTTCTACAAAATGAATTTTCTTCTAAGAGTAGCCTTGTTGGAAAGAGGACTTCTGGGGTTTCGATTTGAGTACAACACTGACCCCATTTGGAGTCGGGATGAGGGAGATATGGTCGATACAAAATGCCCTTGCGCAGTTAGTCCGCTCGAGCGGATGTCGGGCGCTCGAGCGCCCAACCTTCTGCGAGGTGAGCGCTCGAGTGAGCAGGGCTCCGCTCGAGCACGCTGTCACCCGAGAAAACTCCAAATTTTTCTTTGGTTTGAGTTTTTAACCCCAAAACCCTTGAACTTCCATCAAATGTGTTTCAAATCTCAAGTTCTGCCTCAAAATCATTGGATTCAAGTCTCATAAACCCTCTTTATGTAATAATTTCTCAAAATCATGGGTTATCATTTCTCAAAAACTCAAATCTTTGTGAGAACCCAACTCAACTCACAAATAATTCTACCAATCCTTCAAATCATGCATGAAAGTTAATATATTTTACTCATATAACAAATTATCAACTCAAATCAACGCAAACTTATAAGAGAATCTAGATCCTACCTCGGATTTACTCAAAAGCTTGAATTTTCTCTAATTTCTCCCTCCTAGGGTTTTGGTTGTAGATGTTCTTGCTTCATTGATGTTCAATCTCCCATCTCTTTGCTCCAAAGCTTGCTCTTCACCCTTGATCTCTCTCCATCAAGCCTCAATCTTCCATTTCCATGGTGGAGTGTTAGGATTTTCATGTGGGATGTGAGTTTCTCTCTCTAAAACTAAGAGGAAAAGAAGAAAAGAGGAGAAGAGAGGAAGAAAAAGAAATATTTTTGTCCCTCACGTAGGAGATGTATACATATATATAAGCCCCAAATTTTTCTCCAACATTCGAGAATATTCTCAATATTTCCCGATGGTCCGCTCGAGCGGACCCCCACCGCTCGAGCGATGACCCTTGAAGAAAAATTCTACGAATTTTCTTAACATTCAACTTAAATCTCCATTTTGCTCACATTTCAATACTTGAATCTTTCCATTAACATACCTATGTCAATATCATTTATCACGAAGTATCTCAAATTTTTATTTTCACACATTATTAATTCAACTGTAAATGAGCAAAATTTTATGGCACCTATGCCCAGATTTAATTTGGTCTCTTCTCCTATCAAAATTATAATTGAACAAAATAAACAGGTACCGAGTCCTTACAACTTTCCCCCCTTTGGGAATTTTGTCCCCGAAATTCTTCTCTAGCTACACCAAACCTTCGTTTAATCTTAATATCAGTTCTCACACTTCGTTAGTCATTCGATCTATATAGCGACTTTCTTAGTCTGCCACCTTAATCATTCTTTCAAGACGATATGACTTACGAATGCTAACACGCCTCCGATCCAAAAGTGCCAGACTACCTTCAAGCCTAACTTCTGAAGACGAATATTCACAAATATTGGAAGCATTCATGTTCATCAAATTGTACTTCTTTTGCGCTTAACCAATCTAAAACGGTTAGTTGTTTAATACGACGTCAATTCTTACCCAAAATTCACACCAGAGCTATAGTTAACCACTCCGTTGTTGATCACCATCTATCCCTCCATGACCACCATCTCACGTTACATATATGCTCTCGAAGGCTAAACATCCTTAAACATAGCATTATGCAGCATAGGGTTTCACCATCCCAAAGATTTCTCAACTTCATCATATTATGGTCTAACTTACTACTGTACTCCAATGTATACCGAGGACTACTCCTCCAACCTAAACACATATTGCTAAACTCAGACATTGTGCACAAGGGTTCCACGCGTTACCCCTAACAATCACTCATGCCCTTACGGCCAACTAACTATCAAAAACATAAAACAAGATTAGCACTTGCACTTCATCACTCTAGTCTTTTAACCATCGAAGTTGACACTGCCACTTGAACACCATGAATCACCAGGGTTAATCACATCACATGAATCAAACACCTTACAGGTACACACTCACCAATACACACGAAATCGCATCCTTCTTCATAACACCATACACCTACCCCTCGGTATTTCAAGTCTACAACACTCCAAACTGTTCAATTATTGGTCTTCCATACTTATATTACTCCACTCATCCACATTATCATATACATTTGCACCTTCCCTGTAAACGGTCGAACCACTCCTCGTACCTTAAGAATTATGAGAAATCTAAGGCTCCAAATGGAACACAATTCCAGACTCCTAAGAGTCTATCAGAAACACATCACATGGATATCCCAGCCACAAGGTTCCAACAAATTTCCCACTTCGCCAAGAGTTAGAGGTATGACCATACCCACATAACCCAAAACAACCTACATATAACGGTTAACAATTCTTAATACTAACTCCTTCGTCAACAAAAATAAGCACTCCTTGCTTACCAACTTGATCTCAAAAGGAACACAACTTTGCACACTTACATTCACATGATAGAGCGAGTGAATTCCACCTACAAAATCCACGAGAAACTCAGTCCCCCAATCACCCAAAATAACTTGACCAAGAATCAATCAACGACCCAACAATTACACACAACCAATGTGGAACGATCTATACACCACAACTATTTGCAAGACAATCGTATCTGCTTCCCAAGAACCTAAGAAAGACATGGTCAATAAGGAATCTTGACCCAACCTCAACGTATTTCCAATACTCACCAACACTTGGTCTTCACAAAATCCTATAAATCTCACCTTGAGGTCGCATAGCCCATAGCCACACAACTACCGTTAACCCCGACCATGATACCCAGGTTATCCACTGCACTTAAGTCTTAACTCTTAATCCTCATTCGCACACATAGCGGCATCGTCAATCCTCATACCTTATACCATACATCCTATAGAACTACAAATTCATCACCCGTCATACTCTGAGACACAACGCCAACATTTACATTACGCTAAAACCTTACTTTACAAGGTTACGCTTCGCTGGCCTAACTCCCATTAGGTAAATCACAATCATGTCATGGCTTTAAGTCCACTATCCAAGAAACTTACACGGGAAATGCACGGCACTTAAACAGAGGAAATTTACTCCTGAGTTCCTTTATTCAAAGTTACTAATAACTTTCGCTATCATGCAAACACTTCCAGCACTTCTTCTTCCCAAGCACGTATCTATCATTGACATCTTAACCCACGGTTTCTCGCCTATCGCTTCAGGCCACCCAAACTACACTATATATTGTTAAACTTTATTACTCCACACTTCGTCCCCCATGGGCAAACGACTTACCCACCTCTGAACTTAAGGTTAAACAAAAATAACCTCCTGACTTGTCAAACTCAAGACACACCATTTCAAAGTTAGGCCTACTACACTTTCAAACCCTTCTATGGTCCTTTAGAAAAAAATACATGCACCCAGCACGTTTCTTCTAAACACGATTTCTTAATCACGAGGATGTCAACCCAATTATGGATCTGTATTCCCATAGGTATTTCACATAACCATTACTCGAGGATCTCACCATATAAACAATTATACCACTGAACTCTCTTAGGGACCTCACTGAACTAAACTAAAGCTATCAGCATTTCGTACAAACCAAACTACATCTCTACAAACATTACCCATGCGTTCAGGTTCACATAAGCCTTTCAAGAAACCATGAACATATAAGTCCGCACTCTTACAATCCTAACGTTTTACTTCTACCAACAACGAATAATCACATCGGTCAACCAACTATGAAACATCATTCTTCCTAGGGAAACCACGAACCAATGCTAGGTTCTTACTCAATGTCACTACCTTTTTGGGCAACCATTACACTTAGCTTAAGAGAAGGTTAACCCCAAGCCCTTGTCAAGACATCTGTCATCATCGTGCAAACGTTATCAACCACCATTCACAATGTGTATACCACTCGTCGCACTAGGCCTTAACATTCATATCTTTACTCAAGCACATTATCTATCGTTAACTCCTTCACATCCCAATAATATATCACACGCATCCACCAGACCCTCACCAATTAACCGCCAAAAATAATACCATATATACTCGCATCACATCACTCGATTCCCAATAGGGAGGTAACAACCAAATGAGTAGGTAAAACCACACAACAATCTCTAACTCATGACTCTGGTACATCCACCAAAACACAAAACATTCAACCGAGAACACCCGTCTCTTATGTCACCAAGCAAGTACCATCGGCACACTACTATCTGAATATGATAGTAACCATACGCAACACGAACAAAAAGGACCTCGCCTATCGACTATAGACCAAACGGCACCATCTTATCCTTCGCCTCTAAGGGTAAGATAACCCCACCATCTCTAAATCTTACGCTATGTCACATACTACCAACATCATCCCCTCAAGGGACCTCCTCATATCGACACATTTTCCCGAGACGACCGAGTCAGCTATACCAAGAACATCTATACCATGCCCCTACGAACTTCACACACTCACCTTCTTACCAAACACTATGTATTCCACATAATCCCTTACTCTTGAGAACGACGACCCAAG
>JAOTRH010046344.1:0-19729 GCA_034768845.1 Heliamphora exappendiculata | reverse complement strand
TGTGTGAGTTGAGTTGAGTTTTATGAAATTGGGGGTTTTGGAGAAGTGATTTAACCATGTCTTTGAAAAATTGTTGTTGAAAGGAGGGTTATGAGACTTTAAATACAATGTTTTGTGATTGGAAAAGGTGATTTAAAGCTTAATCTTGAATGTTTATGCATTTTGGGGTTTGGAAATCAAAACAGGGGAAAATTTAGGATTTTCTCGGGTACCAGCGTGCTCGAGCGGAGCCCTTTCCGCTCGAGTGCTCACATGGCAGAAGGCTGGGAGCTTGAGCGCCCGACATCCGTTCGAGCGGACTGACTGCACATAGCAAACTTTGTTTGATCATATCTCCCTCATTCGGACTCTGAATTGAGTCGTTCTTATACTCAAATCGAAGCCCCGAAAGTACTCTTTCCAACAAGACTACTCTCACAAAAGAATACATTTTATAGAAAAAGTTATGATTAACATAGTGAGGGTATGTCAAAATTTCTTAACTATTTTTCACCCATTTTTAGCTAAATGTTTTGGAAAAACATATTTTCACTAATATTGGCCCTTTTTATTAAATTCCTAGTCCATTGAGCTTGTGGCACATCTATGGATATATTTAGATTGTGTTGGGATGCAGGTATTGGACCTATTGATTGAGTCTTCTTTACACTAAACGTGAGTTTCAAATTAATATATGTATATGTATACATGATGGGTGTATTCCTTTAAAATTGATGTGATGCTCTATTATCAACCTTGTGTTATGAGTATGTGGTAACATTGTGATCTATGAGAAATTGGTAGTACTGTGATTTATAAGAATATGTGTAACGAAAGTTGTGAAATGAGACATTGTATAATAAACGTTGGGAAATGAGAAATTGAATACTGAAAGTTGTGATGGTAACTTTGGGTTGAGAATCATCATGATATAGTTTGGTAATGAGTGGGAGAGGAACCGTTTGTGGGTTGGACTCTCGAGTTATAAAAATAAATATAATTAACCAAAAATAAACTGTATGGATTGATGTGGAATAAGTTGGGCTAGCGGCTCCGCGGTGAAAGACCAGAAACTTGTGCAAGATAGGGATCACATGCCCACGGGTTAGTTCTCGAAATGTGGTATTGTGTCGTGATGAGTTATAGAGCTATCTATTACCCAATAGCTTCGCGTAGCCTATTGGGAGAGATTTCTATAAGCTGCACCCGGCATTGGTTCATTAAAAGTGACATAGTTTTTTAAAAACTAGAAATGAAAATAAAGGATTGATAAATGGTAAAGAAACGGATAAATAGATATAAATTTGGGTGTGCGTGAGTGTGTGTGTTAAAGGAAAAACTTAGTGAAATGTGCATTTTTCTTTGGTTACACCCATCACACCTCACAAGTCATGCATTATATACGAGTTAATCTTTATTCTATGAGTTTCGGCTCATGTATATTCGTAAATACATTTTAGGTTCCGAAGAGCTGGGTAATGTAAATGCTATGGATACTTTTGGAAAGAACAAAGAATGGGAGCCATGATTTCTCTGTTTCTTCGTTTTTTATTGTATATAAGCTAACGAAAATGATGTAATGAAAATGATAATTAATGTTGAATGTATGTAATTTTAAACTCTTGTGATACACCTGGGAATGTAATCTTGGACTTATTCATTTTGGAAAAACGTTTACATGTGATATATAATGTTTTTGCAATATCTTGGAGTGGCATATATGGATAAGATTTGTGTATAACATTTTGGGGCTTGGCTCACGGACTCGGGTTTGGGTCGTGACAGACTGGTATCAGAGTTATAGGTTTGAATACCTAGGAGCCGTGGAGAGTAACCATGACCATAATATGTGACTTATTTAATAAGGTTAGGCACTACTACATGGCATGAGTTGTGTGCTTGCATGGGCTTGCGATTGAATTGTGTTGTGCTAGTTATGTGTTTATGTGAGCATGGAGGGTTAAGTCTTAGGGTGATGTGGCGTGCCATATGGCGTCCGATCAACTATTTTGGGGTTCAAAATAGAAACGCGTTTGACCGACGTTCTTTCTATGAGAAATCAAAATTAGTTGCCCAGATTTTTGCGTTACTCTGGGGGCTTTTCCTCGGTATGTGAATATGTGTTGATGTGATGTGACTAGGTGTTAGGTAATGTATAGCTTGACACTAGGAGGTTAAGTGGAGTTTAATCTAGTGGGGCGTTATGATGCATTTGTTGTAAAAGTTATGCCCGTAGCGCTAAGGTGAGTTGTGGTTTGGATGGTGATGTAGGTTATGGAAGTGCGACCCGGTGGTTAGTAATTGTGGTCAGTGTAAGCTCAAGAGATGAGCAATGACTGTTCGGAGTATGTTGTATCCATGTGAGTCAAGGGTGACCGTAGTTAGTTGTTCGTTATGTGTTGAGCTACCAGTAGTTTGATGAACAAGTATGGTAGATTATTTGAAACCCCTTAGAGGTTGTTGATTATGGATGGATGTGAGGTGTGGTTTTAGGCGCGTTGAGAATTTTGTACGTCACGAGCCGTGCTGTGTCATGAGCCGTGTACCCCAAGATTGGGTATGTACGGGATCATAGTGGATAGGAGCGTAATAATCCCCGGCCTAAAGTGTGTTAGAAAGTCTGTGCTTAGGCACACGATTGGGAGTGTCCCTTACCCTGAGGGGTGTTGCTAATAACCATCGTGGTATTTTGTGATTTTGAAGGTCAGATTGACGACCCTTGTATTTTTTTTATAGCATGATGCTGATTTGTGTTTCTTGATAAAAGTTAAAAACGTATGTGGAAAAAGTATATGGAAGAAGATGTTATTGTTGGGTTAGTTGTTAAGTGATATGTGAGTATGTAAGAGGAGATGTATATCGATGGTAGTTGTGATGCGGTGAATGAAGATTAGAGGTCGTTTGGAAAGTTTCATGGAAAGGAGTTTTGTGACTTGGGTTATCGTTCTCAAGAGTAGGAAGTTATGCGGAATGTATGGTGTATTATGGTAAGAATGTGGATGTGAGTGTACGAGGCTTATGGGACAGGCGATAGCTGTTGTTGGCGTGGCTGGCTTAGTCGTTTTAAGACGATGTATTGATAAAAAGAGATCCCTTAAGAGGACGATGGCAGTGGTCTATACTCAGCTTAAAGTCAGGGTGTGGTGGTGTCCTGGGTTTAAAGTTGGTGAGCGAGGATCATTTGTTTGTGTGATGTGTAGTTGCTTTCATGATTGGGCAACTCTGTGTCAATGTTTCGCGTATGGTGATAAAAGAGAGAAGTGTTTCTAGTTAAATGTTTTACAATTTTTGATGAATGTACCAGAGTTGCAAGCTTAAAACTGTAGCAAAGTTTTTCCTATTTGTTTGCTTATTAGTATGACGTGACTAGTAAGTAGATGTGCTTAAGTGATGCGAATATATGTGGTGTTATCTTACCCTTAGGGGCAAGGAAAGGATGGTGCCGTTTGGTCTATAGTTGGCAGGTGAGGTTCGTTTTGCCCGTGTTGCGTATGGTTACTATCATTATCGGATAGTGATGTGCCGATGGTACTTATGTGGTGACATAAGAGACAGGTGTTCTCGGATGAATGTTTATGTTTTTGGTGAGTGTACTGGAGTCGTGAGTTTGAGATTGTGGCGTGGTTTTACCTACCCGTTTGGTTGTTACCTCCTTGTTGAGAATTGAGTGACTTGACGCAACCCTATGAAGAGATGTCATATAGTGATGCGAGTATATGTGATGTTGTCTTTGGTGATTAATCGATGAGGGTCTGGTGGGTGCGTGCAATGTATCATTGGGATGCGAAGGAGTGAATGATAGTTAACGTGCTTGAGTAGAGATCTAAGTGTGAAGACCTAGTGCGATGAATGATGTACTCATTGTGAATGGTGGCCGACAATGTTTGTATGATGATGTCTGATGTCTTTACAAGACTATCTTTACAAAACTAGTGATTAACATTCTTTCAAATCGAGTGTGTAATGGTAGTCCTAAGAGGTAGTGACGTGGAGCAAGAGCCTAGAGCCGATTCGTTATCTTCCTGGTGGGAAAGATGTGTTATGGGTGGTTAAATAGTGTGATTATTCTTCCTTGATGAGAATTAAATGTTGGGATATATGAGTGTGGGCCCATTTACCCGTGGTTCCTTGGAGAATTCGTTTGTTTTGCCCAGTAAACCCAAGCATTTGGGAGATGTCTCTGAAGACGTAGTTTGGTTAGTATGGAATGCCGATAGTTTTAGTTCTCATTGAGTAAGATCCCTAAGGAAGTTTAGCTATTGAGTAATTTACGTGATGAGATTCTTGAATGCCAGTTCTGTGAGGTTCCTATGAGAATACAGGACCATGGTTTAGTTGTTACCCTCATAATTAGGAGACCGTATCTGGAAACGTGTTGGAGGTATGAGGTTTAAAAAGAACGTAGAAGGGTTCGATGATGTGGTTGGCCTAGTTTTGAGATGGCGTGTTTTAAGTATGATATGCCTGGAGATTGCTTGTATTCGACCATAGGTCCACAAAAGGATATGTTGTTGTTTGCTCAAGGAAAATGAAGTGTGGAGTAATAAAATTCGGTAGTATTCCGTGTGGCTTGGGTGGCCTGAGACGATAGGTGAGAAACTGTGAGTTAAGATGTCTATAATAGATGTGTACCTGGGGAGCAAAAGTGCGGGAGGCGCCTGTAGAGTCATGGAGGATATTAATAACCTTGGATGAAAGGTTTCAGGAATTGATTTTCTTTTGTTTGGTGTCGTGTGCTTTCCACGTAAGTTGCTTGGACATTGGGCTTACGGCCGTGACATGACTAAGATTTGCCTAGTGGTAGTTAGGTTAATAAAGGCAACCATGAAAGATGAGGTCTTTGCGCGATAGGAATATTGGCATTGCACCTCTGTGTATGACTGGTGACGAGCATGTAGTCCTATGGAATGTGTAGTACGGGGTACGAGGATTGACGATGTTAGTATGTGTGCAAATGAGGTTAGAGAGTTAACAGCTTAAGTGCAGTAGATGACCTGGGTATTATGATCCGAGTTGACGGTAGCTGTGTGGCTATGAACTGGGCGACCTCAAGGTGAGACTTACAGGATACTGTGAAGACCAAGTGTTGATGGGTACTAGGAGTACATTGAGGTTGAGTCACAGTATCTAGTGGTTTTGGGAAGATGGGCGTCTTCGCAGAATAGTGTTTGTGTTGTGATCCGTGAGTGTGTCCTACGACATGAGTACTACCGAATTGAGTTCCTCGTGGGTTTTCTGGGTGGAGTTTGTTTGCCTTACCGTGTGAAAGTAAGTGTGTAGAGTTGTGACTCCTTTGAGATCAAGTTGGTAGACCAGGAATGTTTGCCCTTGTTGATGAGGGAGTTAGTATTGAGGCATAAAACCCTTTTGCACTGATTAATTGAGAATCGTTAACCATTGTATGCAGCTTGTCCTGGGTTATGTGGGTATGGTTGTACCTCTGGCTCTTGGCAAAGTGGGAAATTTGTTAAAATCTTGTGGCTGAGATATTCATGTGATGTGTTTCTGATATGCTCTTGTGAGTTTTGGTCTATGTTCTATTTGGAGCTATGAATTACTCTGAAGTCTTAAAGTGTGAAGAGTAGGTCAACCGTTTGAAGAGAAGTCGCAAATGTATAAAATAGTAATGATGAGTGGGGGCAATGCAAGTGCAGACCTTACAAATTGTTTAATCTAAGGCATGGTCGACTTGAAAGGCTAATAGGTATGTGTATGGATGTGATCCAGTTTGTATGGGACTTTTAACTCATGAAGAGTGTTCAATCCTAGTGGCTCATGAAGTTCAGGTGGCAGTGTTGGTTTCGTTTCGATGGTTGAAGGGCTAGAGTGATGTAGTGCAAGTAGTAATATGGTTTTAAGTTTGTGGTAGTTAGTTGACTGTAAAGGTATGGGCAATTTTGGGGGCAATGTGTGTAACCCAAGTGACCAATGTCCTAGTTTGGCAATATGTGTTTGGGCTGGAGGAGTAATTCTCGGTATTATGTTGGAGTTCAATAGTGAGTTAGGCCATAATTCGACAAAATTGCGAGAATCTTAACAGTAGTAAGACCTATGACGTATAATGTTATAGTTGAGGATGTTTAGTCTTTGGGAGCATATATGTGATGTGAGATGGTGATCAATAATGGAGTGGTTGACTCCAGCCCTAGTGATTAACTTTGAATAAGAGTTGGTGTCATGGCAAATGATGAACCGTTTTAGATTGGTCAAGCCCGATATGAGTATAGTTCGATGGATAAGGATGATTCTAATATTTGTGAAATATTGGTGTTCGGAAGTTAAGTATGATGGTAATAAAAGTGTGTTAATGTCTTTGAGTCATACTGCTTTGAAAGAACGATCATGATTACAGACTAAGAAAGATGCTACGCAAATCGAATGACTAAAGGAAGGTGTGACGGGAGACGAATTTTGGGGACGAAATTCCCCAATGGGGGAAAGTTGTAACGGCCCGATACATATTTATTTTTGTGATTTTATGTCTTCGGTTAAGTGAGGAGATGGAATTAAATTTGGACATTGGTGTTATAAAACTTTATTCATTTACGGTGGAATTAATAATATGTAAATGTGAAATTGAGATTTATGGTGATGAATGATTTTGATATGGCTAAGTTAATGGAGAAATTTAAATATTGGGATGTGAACAAGGTTTGAAGTTTGAGTTGAGTTTTGGGAAGATTCGCAAAATTCGGCTTCAGGGGCCACCGCTCGGGCGGTGGGGGTCCGCTCGAGCGGACTATCGAGAAAGGGTTAGAACATTCTTGAACCATGGAGATGTTTTGAGGGTTTGTATATATATATATATATATTCAAATCTAAGCTAGATCTATGTGAGGCCCCTTCTCCTTACAATTTTCTTCTTCTCATCTTCTCTTCTTCTTCCACCCTAAAGAGAGAGAGTGTGAGAGAAATCCAAATCCCATGTGAAAATCCTAACCCTCCATCCTTCTAGTTGAAGATTAAAGAAAGATTGGGAGAAGGCAATGGTAGAAATCAAGAGTTGGAGCAAGGGGGTGGGAGATAAAGCATCAAGGAAGCAAGAACACCTGAGATACAAACCCTAAAAGGGAGAAGTTGGAAGAAATTCAAACTTTTGTGCAAATCCAAGGTAGGATCTAGATTCTCTCATATGTCTTTGTTGATTTGAGTTGATATTTTGCTTACATATGTAAAAACTAAGTTGAATTCATATGAGATTTGAATATTTGATAGGTGTGTGTGTGAGTTGAGTTGAGTTTTATGAAATTGGGGGTTTTGGAGAAGTGATTTAACCATGTCTTTGAAAAATTGTTGTTGAAAGGAGGGTTATGAGACTTTAAATACAATGTTTTGTGATTGGAAAAGGTGATTTAAAGCTTAATCTTGAATGTTTATGCATTTTGGGGTTTGGAAATCAAAACAGGGAAAAATCTGGGATTTTCTCGGGTATCAGCGTGCTCGAGCGGAGCCCTGTCCGCTCGAGCGCTCACATGGCAAAAGGTTGGGCGCTCAAGCGCCCGACATCCGCTCGAGCGGACTAACTGCGCATGGCCAACTTTGTTTGATCATATCTCCCTCATTCGGACTCCGAATTGAGTCGTTCTTGTACTCAAATCAAAACCTCGAAAGTCCTCTTTCCAACAAGACTACTCTCACAAAAAAATTCATTTTTATAGAAAAAGTTATGATTAAAATAGTGAGGGTATGTCAAAATTTCATAATCATTTTCACCCAATTTTAGCCGAATGTTTTGGAAAAACATATTTTCATTATTATTGGCACTTTTTACTAAATTCCTAGTCCTGTTGAGCTTGTGGCACATCTATGGATATATCTAGATTAAATTGGGATGCAGGTATTGGACCTATTGATTGAGTCTTCTTTACACTAAACGTGAGTTTCAAATTAATATATGTTTATGTATACATGATGGGTGTATTCCTTTAAAATTGATGTGATGCACTAATATCAACCTTGTGTTATGGGTATGTGGTAACATTGTGATCTATGAGAAATTGGTAGTACTGTGATTTATAAGAAACTATTTAACGAAAGTTGTGAAATGAGACATTGTATAATAAACGTTGGGAAATGAGAAATTGAATACTGAAAGTTGTGATGGTAACTTTTGGTTGAGAATCATAATGATATAGTTTGGTAATGAGTGGGAGAGGAACCGTTTGTAGGTTGAACTCTCGACTTATGAAAATAAATATAATTAACCGAAAATGAACCGTATAGATTGATGTGGAATAAGTTGGGCTAGCGGCTCCGCGGTGAAAGACCAGAAACTTGCGCAAGATGGGGACCACATGCCCACGGGTTAGTCCTCGAAATGTGGTATTGTGTCGTGGTGAGTTTAGAGCTATCTATTATCCAATGATTTCGCGTAACCTATTGGGATTAATAGGGAGGAATTTCTATAAGCTGCACCCGACATCAGTTCATTAAAAGTGATGCGATTTTGTGAAAACCAAAAATGAAAATGAAGGATTGATAAATGGTAAAGAAACTGATAAATGGAGATAAATTTGGGTGTGCATGAGTGTGTGTTAAAAGAAAAACTTGGTGAAAATGTGCATTTTCCTTTGGTTACACCCATCACACCTCACAAGTCATGCATTATATATGAGTTAATCTTTATCTTACGAGTTTCGGCTCATGTATATATGTTCAACACGTTTCAGGTTCTAAAGAGTGGGGTGATGTAAAGGCTATGGATGCTTTTGGAAAGAACAAAGAATGGGAGCCATGATTTCTCTATTTCTTCGTTTTTTGTTGTATATAAGATAACGGAAATGATGTAATGAAAGGGACAATTAATGTTAAATGTATGTAATTTTAAACCCTTGTGATAGAATTGGGAATGCAATCTTAGACTTGTTCGTTTTGGAAAAACGTTTACATGTGATATACAATGTTTTTCCTATATCTTGGAGTGGTATCTATGGATAAGATTTATGTATAGCATTTTGGGGCATGGCTCACGGACCCGGGTTTGGGTCGTGACAAACAAAAACAAAAGGAGTTCTAGCTTCATCTACTGGTCCCCCAAAGGCATCCATAGCTTTGGTGTCACTCTACTCCTCAGAACCTGAAGTTGTTTAGCATGTATACATGCGTCGAAGCTCATAGAATAAAAATTAACTCATATATATAATGCATGATTTGTGAGGTGTGATGGGTGTCACCAAAATGAATACGCACATTTCACTACGTCATTTCCTTTTTACACACACACCCATGCACGCATATTTATCTCAATTTATTCATTTGTTTTCTATTACATTAATTCTTTGTTTCATTTTCCCAATTTTCACAATGTTGTATCACCTCTAATGAATTGGTGTCAGGCGCAGCTTATAGAAATCCATCCTTATTAATTCAAAATAGGCTACGCAAAGCCATTGGGTAATAGATAGCTCTATAACTCACCACGACACAACACTACATTTTGGAGGCTAACCCATGGGCATGTGGTATCCATCTTACGCAAGTTTTAGATCTTTCACCGTAGAACTATAATAGCCCAACTTAATCCATATCAATTTATACGGTTCATTATTGTTCATTACATTCATTTTCACAATTTCGGGAATCCAACCCACGAATGGTTCCTCTCCCTATCACTTTTAGAAAACATCCTTCAATTCCAAATTCAAATTTACCATTTTTATTTCCAAACCACATTCTGTTTTGAGATTCATCTTCCATTTCAAATTAAATGCATCATATACTTCAATACTCAATTGCACATAACCCATGCATCTTTTAGCAAACTTGCCAGGTACCGACTACACGCGGTTGATGCAATTAAATCATGCCATTTTACGAAGGAAGACACCCATCATGTACATATATATATAAAACCCATATTCATGGTGAAGAAAATCCAACCAATTGATCAAAATATATATTCCAACCCAACTATAGTCATATAAGTTTATCAATAGCCCAAGGGACAAGAAATTTGGTAAGAAATCCCAATAATGATCAAAATAACCTTTGTATAACTTATTTGGCCAAAAACGGGTGAAAATGATTAAAAGAATTTGACATACTCTCACTAATTTAATCATAACTGTTTCTACGGAAAGAATTTTCTTGTGAGAGTAGTCTTGTTGGAAAGAAAATTTTTGAGGCCTTAGTTTGAGTATAAAAATGACCTAATTTAGGGTCCGAATGAGAGAGATATGATCGAAAGAAGTTGGCCTTGCACAGTTAGTCCGCTTGAGCGGACATAGGGCGCTCGAGCGCCAACCTCTTTGCCATGTGACCTGTGAGACCCAAACCCGTTTAAGTTTTTTTTGAAATGATCTAAGTTTTCATGGGAGTAAGAATTTGAGTTTGATCTTGCTTCTTTGGTTCAGGTTTTCACCCAGCGATGACCGCTTGAGCGGTGGATGTGCGCTCGAGTGGGGTGGTGCTAGAGGGGGGTTCTGTGTGGTGACCGCTCGAACGGTGCTTGGGCGCTCGAGCGGTGGGTGTGCGCTCGAGTGGGGTGGTGCCAGAGAGTGGTTCTGTGTGGTGACCGCTCAAGCGGTGCTTGGGTGCTCGAGCGGTGGGGTGGCAGAGTGGTATGTCGGCAGGGGTCCGCTCGAGTGGTGCTTGGCTACTCGAGCGGTGGAGGCCTGGCGCGAGATACTATAAAAATGTGATTTTGACGCATGTTCAGGTTCAGAGATTTTATGGGATTGGTCCCGGGGGCTATGGAAAGTTGCGGTGCGAATTTTAAAAAATAAAAAAAAAGATATTTTGGAGGCCTATAATTATCTGGAATTAGATGTTTTCAAAAGATATTTTCAAAACTTAACTTCTAAGTTTTCTCTTTTTTCTCTCTGCCTTCTCTCTAACTTCTCGAGGACCTATGGTTCACTTTTTGACGAGCAGACAGCAGATTCTTAGTATCGACATCGTGGTCTATGCTTTCATTTGGACAAAATTTCATTCTGAGGAAGTTGAGAGTCTGACTTGTTGTTCTGTTTGAGGACTTGGAACTGTGTAGAGTTCTTGGAGTCGAGGAGTGGCTATCGACTGTGGTAAGTGTTGTGCTTTGGCATAACGGTTGTTTTTATAGATGGTGGTCCCGAGAGTAAGAGATTGGAGAAGCCTTGGTTCGCATGGCTTGTTCGGACCGACGCGATTGTTTAGTTGGGAACGGAAGGACCGTGATGAGTTCTGCATACAAGGGATTTGCTAAGTGTAAGAAGCAAGTCTAGGTTGGTTACTCGACGAACGAGTTTAGGGACTCAAGGGGTTGATGTATGTCTTCTGCGATGGGATTGATGTTGGATGATGATCATCATGTTTGCTTTGTCAGAAGACCGTCATCGTGTTTGCTTTGTCGGACGACGGCAATCCTGCTTGATTTGCGGTTGATCTATAGTCTTGGTATTAGTGATTGGATAGTGAGACGTTGAGTTGTGCAGTAATGTGCAGTGACGTGCTGTTGCACAGGAGTTATGATTTGGTTGATATAGGTTGTTGGATACCTATGAGATGTTCTGTTTACGTGACGTGTTTGGTCGAGTGACTCGCTGGAGTTAGGTAACCTTGTAGCTGTGATGCCAGATTGGTTTTCGGGTGTGTAGAACCTCATCTGGGACAATGGTGTGTCAGCTATGTCATGGCGTTGTTAGCATCAACAGAGTAGCGATGTGGTATCAAAGTCGGTGATCGTTAGAACTTGGGAAACATTTTTGTATGGAACGTGTGACTCCTTGTGACTGATGTCGGAGTTTGACGTCATGTGATTGGACTTATGGAGATAGTCCTTGGTGTGTATTGTGAGGTGTGATTGAGCTAGTATGTAGTAATAAGGGCGAGGGTGATAGTCTCTGTGTTCGATCATAGAGCATGTTTGGGATCAAGTACCGTAACAGATTGATCTCTTGCTTTGCGTTTTTCACTGGAGTAGTTGTGTTTGGTGAGCATTTTGTGTTGGGGTTTGGCAGCACGAGTTGGATCTTGATCCAATGATTATAGATGTTTCCTGGATGACAGTAGTATAAGTGGAACTTGCCCGTGCGAGCAGTCTGTATAAAGGTTGAATCTTCTAGACGAGTTTTCTGTATGTGACGACAACTTTGTGATTTCAGTTGCGGGGACAATTCTGATGTTGTGCAGTATTGCTGGGTTTTCATTAGAGATTGTTGATAGTTGCTGGATAGTGTTTGGCTTGAGTTGTAGTGTTGTTGCAGGGTTGAATTTTGGGGACGAAATTCTTTTAAGAGGGGGAGAGTTGTGAGACCCAGACCCGTTTCATTTTTTTTAGAAATGATCTAAGTGTTCACGGGAGTAAGAATTTGAGTTTGATCCTGCTTCTTTGGTTCAGGTTTTCACCCAGTGATGACCGCTCGAGCGGTGGGTGTGCGCTCGAGCGGGGAGGTGACAGAGAGTGGTTCTGTGTGGAGACAGCTCAAGTGGTGCTTGGGCGCTTGAGCGGTGTAGACCTGGTGCAAGATTCTATAGAAATGTGGTTTTGACGCATGTTCGGGTTTAGAAATTTTGCGAGGTTAGTCCCGGGGGCTGCGGGAAGTTGCAGTGCGAATTTAAAAAATTCAAAAAAAAAGATATTTTAGAGGTCTATAAATATCTGGAGTTAGATATTTTCAAAAGATATTTTCAAAACATAACTCCTAAGTTTTTTTCTTTTTCTCTCTACCTTCTCTCTAACTTCTCGGGTGCCCGGGATTTAGTTTTCGACGATCAGACAGTAGATTCTTAGTATCGGCATCGTGGTCTACGCTTTCATCCAGACATAATTTCATTCTGACAAAATTTATTTTTGCACGTGGATCGAGATGTCGAGCTTTTAACTCAACGAGATAGGATATCAGATTCTACTGCTGTTTAAGGGTACTACGTGCAATTATAGGTATTTTGATCGGTTAAAAATGCATGAACAACTGATGTATGTTTCGTTAAATCGGGTTTTGGTTTAAAAAGGCGTTTGGGTTGATTTCGATTGGATGAAATCGGGTTTTGAAATGTTCCTTTCGAGGATCTGTGGTAGTTTCAGGTTAGGGTATATTTGAGGATGTTAAAAAAGTGTTTGGAGGCTTTAATTTGTGGCTGAGATGATGGTTAGTGGGTGCTTGTGGTTTTGGAGGCTTAGAACACCAAAAATAGAATTTTTTGGGGTTTTCTCGGGAGGTAGCTCGCTCGAGCGCTCGACGTCCGCTCGAGCAGACTAGCAGCGCATGGCCATTTTGTTTTGATGTTATCTCCCTCATCCGGACTCAGAATTGGGTCGTTCTTGTAATCAAATCGAAGCACCGGAAGTCTTCTTTCTAATGGCATCTCTCTCACCTTAAAATGCTTTTTTTACAAAAAGTTATGACTAAAAGAGTGAAGGTATGTCAAGATTTCCAAACATTCTTTCACCCGCTTTTGGACGAATGCTTGGGAAAAGGTTATTTTTCATCCTTGTGAGCCCTTTTGATCTTGTCTCGGGTTCCTTGGGAGTTTGTTGTGGGTGTTTCACATGACCCGAGTGTCGGGACGTGATAGTGACGCTACATGCAGTTGTATGCTTTTTCTCTGGTTGAAATGCTTATATATCATGTTTTATGTTTAAACCTTGTTTCAGATAAAAAACATGTTTTACGCATTCTTGATTTATTATATGATATGACTTGTGGGTGTTGGGTTATCAAAGGGTGTTCTTGAAAATGGGAGAAATGGTGGTTGTGTGAAAAATCTCAACATTTTTTTGTTTTGGAGGTTTGGAGCTAACCATTGGGGTTAAATCTCAGGTTTTTAAACGTTTTGTTAGAAACTGAAAAAAAGATTTTGAAAATGTTTTGCTTGATCTCCGTGGTTCATAGATTGGATCTCGGCTTTATACATATGTTGTATAACTGTTGTTCTGGAAAATATTTTGGAAAGGTTTTATTGATCTCCATGTTGAAGGATTGATCTCTATATACATGTATAATGTATATTTGTTAAATGTTTTCGTAGTTGAGCTACGGTTCGATTTATAGATTATTATCTAGATGTACTAAAATGACGTGTATTTAGCACGAGTTGCCCTCGGTGAAAGTACCGAAACATGCGCAGCGTAGGTACCTTTAGTTCCCGTAAAGAAGGTCGATTTGGGTGCTTTTATCCCTCGGGTTGTCGGGCCCGTAAAGTCAGCATTTTCGTCGTGGTGCTCCGTATAGAACTTGTCTTTACCTAGCAGGTCTTAAATGATCCAAGACTAGGTAATGGGCAGTAGTCTATAGTTATTACCTCTGTCCCCTTGTGATGGAGTCGGTACATAGGATTAAATCATCTTTTTTTGCCATAGTACATCCCGCGAGGAAATAATATTTTTGATTACTGTTTTCCTTAACTGTGGTTGATCATTTGCATTAGTTGTAATACCTAGTTTGAAGGATAAAAACATGGGTTTTATGAAATAAAATTGTTTTGGGAGACTTGTGTAGTCTTATGGAAAAACTTAGGGTTTGTGGAAAACCATTTTGAGTTCGGTGGTTGAGTTTAGCTCCCACCCTATATGATTGTATATTGCCTGCTTTATAGTTTTATAGTCTGTTTCTATTGGGTTTCGGCTCACGGGTTAAATTTTTTGTAAAACCATTTTCAGGTGATGATGTACATGAGGAGTAACTCTGGTGATGCTCGCGGTGGCGGAAGACTTTTATAGTTTTTTCCTTTTTGGTATGCCTGTTCCTGAAGGCAGGTTTTGTACGCCATGAGTCGATATATCGTATGCATGTTGTCTGTATGTTGTTTATTTATGAAAGATTCCTTTGATGGGTATTTCATTGGTTTCAATAGGCAAATTTAAATATACGAAAACCTATATCCTTCATAAAAACTGGTGTTTGGTGGATTTTCACGTGACCTTGAATTTTGGGACGTGACATGACCACTAGTGCGGACAGGGCTCCGCTCGAGCGCGCTGACACCCAAGAAAATCTCAGATTTTTTTCTGTTTTGAATTTCAAACCCCAAAACTCTCAAACACTCACAATGATACTTCAAATCCATGTTTTCATCCCATAAGCAATGAATTCAAGTATTCTAAACCTCTTTTCAACAACAATTCTTCAGGATTATGGTTAGAATCACTTCTCAAAACTCTCATAAACATGAAACCCAACTCAAATCACACATAAACCCACTAATTTGTCAATTAAACATAAAATCGACTCTATTTTACTCATCTAAACAAAATATCAACCAAAATCCATGCAATACATACAAGATAATCTAAATCCTACCTTGGATTTTCTCAAAAGTTAGAGATTCCATCCGATCTCCCCTCTTAGGGTTTGGATTTTAAGTATTCTTGCCTCCTCAAAGCTTTATCGTCAATTTCTTTGCTCCTAAGCTTGGTCTCCACTCTTGGTGCCTCCCAATCAAGCCTCCATCTTCAATTTGGGTGGTAAAAAGCTAGGGTTTCATGGTTGGGTAGAGTTCTTCCATGAGGAGAGAGAGAGAAAGAAGAGAGAAGAGAAAAAAAAGAGGTTTATGTTCATTTCTCATGTGGCTTAGCATGAGAAGATATTTTTATTTTTCCCAACTTCTCTCTGAGGCTTAAGTATCTTTTAAACTTATCTCGATAATTCGCTTGAGTGGACATCCACCGTTCAAGTGGTGATCTCTGAACCTGAAATTTAACAAATTTTCTTGAACTAAACTCAATTCTTCAACCTCACTCTTACTATCTCATTTTGATTTTTTCCATAAACATATTGTTAATATTAATCATTATCGTATACTTTAAAATTATTTCACAACTCATTAATATGATTGCTAATGATTATTTTATTTAAAACATGTATTCAAAATTTATCACACCACAACACATAATTGGAGGCGAAGATCAACAAAATAAACATGTACTGGGCTGTCACATAATTCTTGTTTTCTTTTGGAGTACTTGGATTATTGTATCTTAGATTAGAACACTCGTATTGTAAGGCTCTAAAGCTGTATAGTCATGTTATGTATGCATGTGATGACGTTTCATTCGTTTGATGGATTGAAAGTTTTAATCTTTAAATGATGTATCGTGATATTGAAGTTCATTTCGAGTTCTTGGGTTGAAAAGTGGTTGTTTTATTCTTAAATATAAGTTTTAATTCTCAAGTTTGCCTATCAAAAACCATATCCAAAAGATGAGAAAAATGAGTAATTTTTCAACACTTAAATTTTTTTTCAGACTTATGGGCAGCTAACTCTCGGGTGCCTCACCACTCGAGCAGTGAGAAGTTCGCTCGAGCGAACTCTGTTGGGTGGCATTTTATTGAAAAGTGTTTTAGAATAGGGTTTTTCATAAATATTTTTTGGGTTGCCCTTCGGGATGTAAATTGACTGTTTTCAAGGGTTGTTTATAAAAGAAAAACTGACTTCCTTTATTTGGGTATTTTTTTAATTTTACTCGGGTTTTATTATCTTGAAATCGGAGCATTATAGAGTGACAATAATAATAACAAGGAAGTCAATATAATAATAATATACATGTTTATGTACAAAAATAAATAAATAAATAAAATTTAGTTTGTTCTCGTACGATCACTTTGTGTAATTTTTCACCCTGACCTTTTCATGGTTCTTGAGAGAAGCCCATCTGGTCCAAAACCCTAGTTGAGTCAGCCAATTCATTATTTAAGCCTAATTTGAATCATAAGACCCAATCCTTAAAAATAAACCCAATAACCCAATAAATAGCTTAAGAACCTAATAAATAGCCATTTGCCAACCAAATCTCTTCTTTAAGCCAAACAATGCCTTAAATATATTTTATTGTCAAAACTAAAAATTTATAAATCTAATTTGATTTAAAATAATATATTTGTATAGGTTAAATTATTTAACGAAAACCATGTAAACTAGTTTTCAATTAAAAAGCTTATTTGAGAAATTCCTACGAAAAGACTTATTTTGGCGCATGTCTTTTATGTATATGTATTTAAATATTTCAATAATATATCTATACTATAAAAATAATGTGTTAATTATAAAATTATTAATTTAATACAACTTTATGAAAAAAGTGAGCATTTTTACTATAACATTTCTATAAAATTCATCCCCCACATCAGCCCTTATTGACAAAAAAAATTCTGAGATTTGAAAGACGGAGAGTAAGGGAGAAAGAAGAAAGAAGGAAGAAGAATGAAGAATGAAGAGTTTGATTGCTAGAGCCAAGTCCATTGCCTCCCAACCTAGAATCAAGTCTCAAATGTAAGAAAAACTCTCTAAACCCTCTCTAGAGCACTCATCTTTCATCCCTGTTCCACTATTCATGAAGATTAAAAATAAAAAATTTAGAAAGAAGTTAGCTAAAATAAGCTAGAACAAAAATTAAGGGCCATTTTGGTTTACTCGTTATATGGTGATTTGTGTGTGATGTTTTGACTTGTGATCCATGTTCTTCTCTACATGCATGCTTGCTGAAATTTATGTTTTTAAATGTTAAACTTGTTGCATGTCAAGAATAAACTCAAATCTAGACCATGCATGAAGAAATGAAGTTAGGTTCTTGAGTCTTGTTCTAATTTAAAATTTTTCGCTTGTTAGATTCAATTTTGAAAAATCATAACTAAATCTAAAAAAATCTCCTAGGGTAAAGTTTTATGTCAAGAGTTAGATATTTAAGTTAGCTTTCATACAAAATTAGTTTAAACGCTTTTGCATACATAAAACTTGAGTTATGAATTTTCTACCACATTGTGTCCAAATCTGAACTAGCCCTCTTTTGTAGAGGTAAAAACCCTATTTTCAGATACTAAAATCCGAATGATTTCTTCACGAAAGTTATAGATAACATTTTTATCTATCTACCCACAAAAAAAAGCTCTTTTTGTTAAGTTTGGATGGGTGAAAAGCCCTTTGCATGTCGCTGATTCTGAATAGTGCTCCAGGTTCAAATCGGCACAACCTGTGTATAAAACAAGATCCCTATTTTTGTATCCCAAATAAAAAAGTGTTCTTCATATGAAATATTATAGATATCAAAATCTAGTTACTATCCAAAATTTGTTTAAGAAGGAGTTGATTTGGACGCCCAAACATATCTTATACTCTCTATTTTTACAACAGAATTTGGAGCTAACTCTCTGTTTTGCCCTTAGGATTTTTAAGTCTTAACAGAGGACTGGTTTGGGTACTTACCTTGTAGGATTTAAATCACCTTGAGATCTCATAAATTTTCTAAAGCGTCCGTCATAAGAGTTGTAGATAATATGTTAATTTTCGATATATCCAAAAATTAGTCCAATTGAAGTTAATTTACTATCCCAAACATATTTTATAAAATATGTCTAAAAAAAGCCTTATTTTAGCGTAAGTGCCAAAAGTTGTCTTTTATCTGTGTGATTGTGTGCTAAATACTGTATGTTTTATGAGCTTAAAATGTTATAAGCGCCTTTAATTGATATGTGGTATCTTTCAAAATGTCAATGTGACTTGATTTATAAAATTTTCTTATCTTCATAATTTACCCCAAAATATGCTAAGTGTCAATTTATTGTTATTTTCTCATGACTTGACATAATTCTAATATTATGTGCATTAGTATATCTATGCATAGGATGGGATATGCATTCACCACAATGGGTTCGGATGTACGAGAATCACTTAAATGTTAACGGTGGATGAAATGAACCCTAGAGTGGTACTTATTCCGGGCGGTGTCCCGTGGTTATGATCTTGATGATATTAATAAAATGATTTTGGGGTGAAGTCCCCTTGGCTTGTATGATAAGGTGAAATATTTTTCGACTGGATGCTATGATATGATATGATATGATATGAATTTTTAAGGTGATACCTCGTTGCGAGGGTGGTTCGGGTGGCAAAATAATCGGTGTTAGAATAAACGATGATCCCACACTAAATCTTGACATAAGATTCGATAACCCGAAGTGTTGACTTGTCCACGCCCTTGCCATTCAGATGATCCTGTTGGATACATAGTTCGACTATGTAGTCATTCCATGGCTAAAGGAGTACTTGATATCAGTCGATAGACTTGGTCTATGATAGTTGATCAGAATTAAAACGATTATCCCAGGTTGGGCTAACCTAGAATGACTTAGCAATTAATTAATCCTAGTAATAAATTAATAATAAATTGAAAGGCATTCATCATCATCTTCATAACATCTGCTGATTTGTTATTATATTTATGCATTGATTTCTCCCTATCGTATATTGTTTCTATGGGATATCATATCAAAGTGATTGTTGGATGAAGATGATACTCGAGTCATTCTGGTTAAGTTTTCTAGGATTTTTTCTTTCTAGGTTTTGGCTCGTAGTGTTAATGTGGAGAGTTGGTGTGACACCCCGTTCCCCAGGTATGTCGGGACATATGTAACTATAAATAAGGAACATATTCTAGCCGAATATTCATAAATACATAAGATAACCATTATATCATTAACGGTTCAGAGATTGTTCAAAATACTTAATAAGTACAGTCATCCAGAAAAAAAAGAGCTTAACAAAAGTTATATCATATTCGTGGAAAACTTGAACAAAAAGATCAAAAAGAGACTTCCTACGTCTTCAAACTGCGTCGTTGGGGTCGACCTGCTCCTTCAACTCTCTCTTTTCTGCAAATTCTTTCCCTTCAATGAACCCTCCTTCCTCAAAGGGTCCCTCTTCGTCACCTGTGGCATAAATTTCATGAGCTGGAGCCCAGAAGTAAATTCTCCGGGTATGTTGGGACATATGTAACTATAAATAAGGGACATATTCTAGCCGAATGTTCATAAATACATAAGATAACTATTACATCATT
>JAOTRH010046333.1:0-19729 GCA_034768845.1 Heliamphora exappendiculata | reverse complement strand
CTTATAAACTTATATAATAAACTAATAAACTACTAATAACCTAATAAACTAATATTAGACTATAAACTTATAAACTTGTATAATAAACTAATATTAGACTATAAACTTATAAACTAAATAACTAACAAACTAATAAACTTATAAAGTTATAAATTTATAATAAAATAATAAACTAATAAATAAATTTATAATAAACTATAAAGCATAAATTTAATAATTTATAGTTTTATAAAACAAGCCAACAACTCAAAAAAGAACAAAAACAAAAAAAGCCTGCAATTGGCCTGGCCCATGGCCCAAGCTCGAGCCCGATGCCTGAGTACCAAGCTCGGGCCCTCTATTCCTAGGCCTACCTCTCCCCCAAAAGCTCGGCCTGAACTTTTGGCCAGGCCAAAATTACATCCCTGGTTATGGTAACTATAAGCTTACATTTTTACTTTTCCATGCACCTAACAACAGTGTTAGGTACAGTCAGTTGTGGTAACCACTAGCCAATGGAACATTTTTTCACTTTTCCACGCACCTAACGACAGTGTTAGGTATTGTCGGTTGTGAACTTGTGGTAACGGCTAGCCAATGGAAGATTTTCCTTTCGTTGGATGTATTTACTTTTCCCTACTTTGTTGACTGTACATCCCTTGTTATTAAAAAAATATCATGAAGGATGTTTGCTGTTAATAATGATCGTGTCACAAACGCAAGTCTATAATACAAATATTCAATATATTGATATGAATAATGTATATGCATGACCTAATATTAAAACTTTACTTAAGAAATTTATTGTAATACCAAGTAAATATAAATCAATCATAGAAAAAGTATGGAAGTGTGCTGATAAAAAAAAGTCATGAAAGTTTGGAAGAATAAAGAGAACTAGGCTTATCTATACTTGATAGCAACTCAAATATTGTAAACCTTGACGATTGAACATTCAGAGAATGTACATCTAAGATTTTTTACAAGTTCTATGTGCTTTTTCTGTGATTGATAAAAAAAATAAAAATAAAAATAATAAGTAGCGTTCATACAAAATCTGTTGAAAGCAAAACGGTCATAGTGATGCTATAATGAGGCCATAATGCCCTTAACAGCAAAAATGTACATTTTTGACTCTGCAATAGCACTCTTAATGCATGGTGGTTTATGTAACAGTTGTAATTGATTTTTAAAACCTTGGCATCGATTCAACTAACTTTTACCTCTTTACTCTATCTTTTGTTTTTTCAAATGGCACTTATTGTTATCTTTTGTTTTATCGTTATCTAGATATTAGGCAGTTAGTACAAGTTTAATATCATTATGGTTAAATCTCTCTCCTTTTGAGATTATCTATCTAATGTTTAATTATGTAGGTTATCAAGATTCCTTGGACGTTTTCGTTTCTTAGTGTTACTTCACCTTTGGACACAATGTCTATGTCTATGCTTGAAAGCACGTTAAGTTGTTTAGTTGTTGAGTATAGCATTGTATAGCTTAGTATACATCGTTAGTCCATTTCTTGGGGTAGTTATTATTAGCCCATTTTTTATTAGGTTGAAAAGGACAGTTGGTGATCTACTATGGTATCAGAGCTTTGGCTTCTGGGAGATCTTGGGTTCAAATTTCTCCGTTTGTATTTAATCAAAGTTTGCATCCTATTGCTTTCTGTTATGAATGTTTGCGTTTCCACATGTAAGACGGGTTGTACGTGAGAGAGGGTAGTGGATAATTTTTTTATATATTGTTGACCATTTGGTACTAGCTTAAGCTTTTGGGATAATGGTGATCTAACACAGCTTAATATATATTGTTGACCATATTGTACTAGTTTAAGCTTTTGGGATAATGGTGATCAATCACATAGTATGAAAGGTGAGTTTAAATTAGGTAGACAAGTATAAAGCACTTCAGGGATTATTCTACATTGTTAAGTAACTGTTTCAAAAAAAGATTAAGGGCCTGTTTGGGTTAGCTTTTAAGCTTTTTTTTATTTAAAAACCAGCTTTTAAGCTGCACTGTTTGGTTTCTAAAAAAAGATAATTTTTCCCCCCATCTTTTAGTGTATGTTTGGGATAGTTGAAAAGCTTAGCTTTTTTATAATGTAGCTTTTTTAGAAAAAAGTATGTAGTAAAAAAAGTTGTAGTGTTTGGGGTAATTAATTTTGTTGCTTTTTGTAGTGTTAGAGAAAGAAAAAAAATGATGTGATTGATTTGACATAAAATGACGCTCGCTATGAATGTGTCTTTTTCGCCATGTGAAGTAAACAAATGAACAACCATGTGAGGTTGTCAGCTGCTTTCCAATTTGTAGACACGACAATGACCCACAGATGGTATGGTAATATATATCTATTGTAACATGGCAATGACCCATAGACGGTAATATTTTACATTGTAACATGGGAAGAGTTCACAAGAGTGGGATAAAAAAAACCAACGGAATGCGTAGTTTTCATAGAAGAGTGGAAAAAAAAAACCAACGGAAATTATTATTTATATTGATCGGATACAACCTTTGTCATGATACTTTAACATTTTCTTCACGGTTTGACTCTTGTTGACTTGCTGTTCATATGTTGATCGGTTCATTCACGACCTTGTCGTTCGTGACTTCTTTGTAGCCTATGTTTAATGTAATTGCGCACATTGCTCATCTCTTGATTGGGGTCGCCAACTATTAAATCTTCTTGAATGGGAACAAGTTTTGGCACATCAGGGAGGTCATTATGAATAATCGTCTTTGATGAATCATTGATAGCATTAGCCTATGCCCGTGTTTCGGTGGATGAAGTTATGTGATGCCATAGATGCTCCCACTAGTTGCTTCTGTATTGTGAATGATACCTTCGGCGTGTTATATAAAAGATCCCAATGTTTTTTCCAAATGTCAAAAGTTTGTTCTATGCAGTTTCGTAGGGAGGAGTGTACCCGATTAAAATATTTGTACTCATTACTGGGTGCACGGCCACATCGAAAGTCTTCTTGATGGTACTTAACTCCCTTGTACGGGGTTAGATATCCGCTCTTATTAGGATTTCCAGCATCAACAAGATAATATTTACTTTTTATTGGATGTGAAAATTGTGATTTTGGATTTTCGGTTACCAGTTTAAAAACTCTCGCATCGTGCATTGACCCTTCCCACCTGCATGAAACGAACGTGAAGTAAAGGTCAAAATCACAAACAACCATAATGTTTAGTGTGAAAACCCTTTCATCCATAGAATGGTGTTGCATCCTTTGTTGGGAAAATAGCTGGGACATGTGTCCTGTTTATAGCACTAATATAGTCCTACATGTACACATGCAAAACAAGAGGTTAGCATTTACATATGATAACGACTACAATATTTGGTACGAATTTATAAGCAATAGTTTTTTGTCATAGGAAACAAAAAGCAGATAAATTTAACAGCTAATGAATCTGAAAATTATGAATTATCTGATGACGGCTTCAACACATATCTTTATTAAATTTTTTATTATGATAAATTTAACATATAAATTTATCTAAAAACTATTATATGATGACCACTTCAACAATTATGTGCGATGAAATTATTTTATTTGATAAATTTAACTGGTACTTTCAATTTATCTGCAAACTAAAATTTATATGATACCTGCTTCAACATTTATAGATATTAAATTATTTTCTTTGATAAATGTAGCAGATAAATTTCCCTAAAAACTAATGTAAGTGATGCCCGCTTCAACATTTATATATATTCTATTATTTTATCTCATAATTTTGTTTTGCCTGCAGATATGTTCTCTTAATGCAGCAACGAAAATGTTATATATATATATATATATATATATGACTGTTATTATAAAATGAAGATATGCAAAAAGGATAAACTCTTATAATAAAAGGACCGTACATTCTTCGATTGGTCAATGTAGGGTGGGCGTCTGTTCGATCTCTTTGTGGGTGTTTTTTTGTTGCGGAAAATGATACCATGGTTCAAAATATGTTGTTTGGTCAGTTAGTTTTTAAATTAATTTTTTTTAAAAATTGATTGTTTATGTAAAAAACTGATTTTCTTATTTTTTGTTTAATTGGACAATTTTTTCTTTTTATATATTTGATATTAATAATTATATGTAGTTAGTGATAGTAAATAAGTTATGGATTATGAGTATTATAGTATTTTTGATTTGATTTTTTGACTTTTTGACTTTTTAAATTTTTTGACAAAGAAACCATGTCTTTTTAATGGTTTTAGCTAAAAAATTGAAAAGCTAAAATTACCAAACGAGGCCTAAGAGTAATAAAGTAACACGTTCAGATCGTAGAACTGGGGAAAGCAAGCCTTGTAGCTCTACAAATGCACGGTACAATCTATTATAAAAAATATATTTTATGTACAAAAAGTTAATCACAAACTCTAAAAAATAGATATTTTAACTATTCATTGCATGTAAAAATTTATAAAAATTTCACATAGAATGAAGGACTTGAATAATTTTTTTTTGTTTAATTTGTGGTTTAACTATATAATATAATTTATGAGCACAATGTTAAAAAAGTCTCCTCTCACTTTTTTGAACAAGTCTCAACTGCTTCTCCTAAGTGCATTAACAACATATTTAGAGTGTTATTCATCTCTTCCTCTCTCTCTTTCTTTCTTTATTCATCTCGTTCTCTCTCTCTCTCTCTCTCTCCATAGTTCTATCTAATTGGTTCGGATTCGAGACAAAAATGTTAATGCTGTCAGATACTCTATGTAACTGATATGTTAAATTAATTTTATAACTATGAAAGTATTAGGATTACTACTTCAACATTTATGTTAAAAGGATGATGGACTTTTATGGTAAAAGCGTACATTCTTTGACTAGTATGTAGGGTGGGCTGCTGTTTGATCTCTTTGTGGGCGTATTTCTGTTGCGGCAAATGATACCATAGCCTTAAGGACACGACTGACGTGTCGTGAGATTGTGTCACCCGAGTGTTGGAATCTTTCTTGAATCTCCTGATTGTCGAATCCTTTCAACACAGATAAATACGGCCAACTGTTCTTCCACTTGCATGGAGTCGGCACGTTTTGGCACCAACCTGTGATTTGTAGCTAAAATATTACACAGCGTTAGGAACACAGATTTTGGCATCGCTAAGGCCCGTTAAGCCGTTCGTCGTTTCCCCCCAACAATTCAGACACCCATCTAAGACTCGTAAATTTCAACGCGTGCATCGGCACTTTTTCTATGGTTTGTCATTGGTATTCTGCTGCCGTGCAATAGCACCAACGGGCAATATACTCTCTTCCTCATTGTTGTTTTTTGCAGCTTCGTCTAATGGCATGTCTAATACATCGTCGTCATCGGGGCATGGATTTGAGCAACCACCTACACTCTAATTGCTGTTCATTGTCCATGAGGATTGAAATTAATAAATTATATTTGAGCTTCCAACTTGGTTGTTAGATAGATGAAAATAAATTTTTCCACAAAATGTGGGAAATGGAAAAATAAATGTTGGGGTAGTTATTTTTTAACTTTTACTACATTTATTAATTAATAAATTGGAGTGAAAGTTAGAAATACGAAATATTTCCGAAACACTAATGAATGACCCATTGGAGAGAACCAGTGAGCATGTGCAGTGAAATGCAAAAAGATAGGCAAACAAGAAATTAGAAATACAAAAATCTTCATGATGCTGTATCAGGAGATAATACGGAGAACATGGTGCATAGTAAGCAAAGACCAATTATAGAATTGAAAATAACAACAAACAGGAGTGACATGTTATGAGGAGTCTTGGTGTTTGCTTTTTTAATTGTGTGACTAGTACTGACGAATTAGTTGACAATTATAAGTGCCAAGCTGTGTGTTCTCCCCACACATGAACTAGGATATTTTGCACAATGGGAATATAAAATTCATAAAACCATGAAACATATGTTAGTCAGCGAGCAACAGCTACAATAACGGACACTGTTCAAGTAAGCAGTTCCACAAGCAAGCATTACCTAAAGACACCATTGTTTTAAAAAACAATCCATTCCAACACAGCTGATTTTCTTTAATGACAAGCACTCGGGAAACCATGCCAACATAGATGGCGATAATAGTTTTGGAAAAGAAATTTGAAAAGACAATTTTTTTTAGAAGGCGTTAAAAAGACAAGCACTCAGGAAACCATCGCTAGGGTTTGTTTTCCGCCATGATCCAGTCGACTGACATGGGTTCTGGGAAAATTATTGGGTTCCAGTAGCTTTTCAATCGATTGAATGGAGTGTTTCGGGCGACCGACTCCCCTCCAGCAGCTTCTCAGTCGACTAAACCCCTGAAATGGGTGTTTTTTTTCTTTTTTCGCTGGTCGTGGTGAGTTCGTGGGGGTTTGTTTTTTGTTTTGTTGTCGTTCTTCGGGGATGATGTGGTTTTTAAAATGTGACGTTTATACTTGGTTTTGTGCATTTAAAATTCTGATTTTATTTATACATATTGAAGGATAGATATGTGGTCCTTGTGTATTTAAAATTCTGGTTTTATTTATGTGCGTGTGTGTTGTTACCGATGGACGAAAATGTGGTCCGGTAAATGTTAACTTTGGTTAATGATGGGCGGAAAAGTGGCGCTATGGTGAAATCCCGTGAAGTGCATTAATGCATATTAAGCGATGGAAATGTGGCCCTAAAGTTGCGTGTGTTGCGTGGGTTGCACGGATTGTATGTGTGACGTGTGAATCATCGTGCAGCCCATAGAACTGTTTTTTTTTGGCTCGTGTGAGTCGAAATTTTCATACCTTTTGCATCTTGTTTTGATCCTGAAAAACCATTTTTGAGGCGTGGGAGTGCTGTATCATTAGTATTACTCTGCTAGCATGTTTGGCTTTTATTGCATGTTTGTCTAGTTTTTGCTGAGTTTTGGCTCACTATGTGAGATTTGAAAATGTTTTTTAAGTGCATACGGTCACGCAGATTAATCTGGAGGAGCCGGTGGGGGGAAAGATTTGTAGTCTCTTTTTTTCATTTTTTTTGGGACCACGTAATGTTTTACATGTTTGTGGTGTTGGAACCATATGTTGTTAGCCCGTTGGCAATTATATTTAATGCATTTATGACTTTTATCTTGTGAGTGAGACACTAGGTTTTGGGGCGTGACAAGTCTGACCAGATTACTAATAGATGACAGATTTATGTGCAATTGAAATGTGCGTGATTTATGTGCTACGGAAATGTGAGGCATTTATGTTCCATGGAAATTTGGTTGCATAAGCATTTTGCTGCGCAACATGGTCTATGTGATATGGTCCATACTCTGTGCTTTACTCTTTGTTTTAGATCTCGGTTTTCAGTTTCAATTGTTGTTTTGATATGTTGTCTTGGCATCAAATGAACTTGGAACTGTTATATTATATGTTCTAATTTGATTTAATAGTATCTGTTGGATAGCTGAATATGCATTTTGGGGCCCATTTCTTAGTAGCTTAAGATTTTGGGTAAATTAGTGATTAAACATGATATCAGAGTTCTAGTTTCACGAGGTTTTGGATTTAAGTCTCATGATGTGTTTTTCAGTTGTATTTGTTATTGTGCACGGTGTGCTGGTGTACCTGTTCAGTTTGTTCGACTCTCTACGTGCAAGACATGGCGCATGTAAGGGGGGGAGTGTTGGATAGCTTGATAGATATTGTTAGACGTATTTCCTAACAGTTTAAGTTTTTGGGACTATTGGTGACTTAAAAGCACCCTCTCATTTTTCCATTATCATAAGCTTGGGTTTTAATAACATTTTACTTATGTTTGTGTGTGTGTGTGTGTGTGTAGATATTAAGAAAGCTCTTTAGCCACTTAACTATTGCTGTTTCACTTGATTGATATATATGTCCTTGCTTGTTCTTGCTTTGACAATAGTCTCATTAATTATTTTCCTTAGTTTTAAATGATGGTGGCCCACATTGAGTGTTAGATACGCGGAATGTCTGGTAGACTTGTCTGTGAGTGCCTAAATACTTCATAAGGTAATTTTTGTGACGCATGCTTTTAACGATAAATAGTTCACGTGCTAATTAATCGTTCTGGAATTTGTTTTCTATTTAATAGTCAGACTCATTGCCTTCATAACCCAGGGACCGTTTCTGAGCAGCACTAGAACTCACCTGCAACGGGAATTAGGAGACAACAATGTATTGACTGTGAAGTTTGCGGAAGAAGACACAGGTTGTCCTAATAAGATGACTAGTTCTAGTAATTATGCTGCCGTATTCAACAAGATTGCTGAGGATGGAATCCTAGTTGGTCTGAGGCGTTATCAGTTTTTCGGTGATGTTTCTTTTCATTTTCTTGATGTGTTTATTTTATTTGTTATGGACACAAGCCAACATATCTATGTTCTCTCTCTCTCTCTCTCTCTCTCTCTCTCTCTCTTGTAACTTAGTTTACATTGTCTACAGCGGAAGCATCTAGTTAGACATATAACGATTTTGCACATTCCTTTGTAGTTGTTTCATCATCATTTTCTTATTTATGCTGTTGAGAAACCTTTTAATGCTTGATTGCCTATAAGTTTATTCTCTTGCATAAACTGACAGGTTTTGGAGGAATCTTTTTAAGTGAAGCTACTTGTGTGTCAAATCATGATTGTGCATTCTATCCATTAAATGTTTGTACCTCCTCTTCTCTGCACCCCTCATAGTGTCTTGGATTTTATATCTGAAAGCCCATTTATCTAGAGCTCTTAACAGGAGTGTCTACTTGTGATCTGCCAAAGTTGTTTTTTTTCCTTTTTATAAAATTCTTTCTTTCCTCGTATCATTTTTATTCCTACATGATTATTCACCCTCATACTGGGTCTTTGGCACCCTGATTGCTTTTTCTTCATTCTTGAGCCAGAACCTATATCCTTGGTCAGGTTATGTGTTTCTCATCCTATCTTGAAACTGAATTCTATCTTTTCTGAATTTGGATGAGTAACTGGCAAAACTCAGGAAATTTACTCTTTTTTGCATGTGTTTACATGCTTATTTATTAAGAGTCCCAACATGATGATTTATCTTTCTCAATTCTTGTTATTGATCAGTGTTTAAAGATGGAGGCAAGGAGGAGAAGAAGAAAACACCAACCTCATCTTCTGTAAAATGCTACTTTGTTCGAACAGAATCTCTTGGCCCCTACGATGATAAAGAACCTCCTTACATTTTGTCTAAGAAAACCGTCTATGAAGCAAGGTGTCTTTTCATGCACGCACATATGGTATCCACCATCACAAAATACATGGCTAGGTTGTTGAAAGTGGAGTTTCTGAGTATAATTTTTCTTGGAATTTGGAGTTTACCTTTTTGAAATATGGGAATTCTGTACATTGTTGAGAGTGCAGGTTTTCCCTGATTTTATCAAAGACTCTAAAGCTTCAAGTCGATCTTTCTTCTGTCCACGTTGAAAAAATTGAAGACATTCCTTGCGTTGTATAACCTTGTCTCTTTTCTCCATTAATAATCACGTTTAGCGCCTTAGAAATCTAACTTTTTCTTCTTTGAACCATAATTGACAGTTTTTTCTTTGAATTGTAGGATGAACACGGCTATATTGTATGTAATGAAGAGGGTGAGCCTCTCATACATACAGATGGAACTGGCTATATCTCTGAAGATTTAGCTTTGAAGACACCAAAAGATTTTTCTAAAGCAAAGTACATAAATGAGGAAAATTTAGAGGTTAATGATTTGACTGTCTCCCTGAGTGATTCTTTTCTCTCCTCCGTACTTACATATGGATGTTGTATAAAATCTACCATGAAATATTCAGGCAACTCCACTTCTAATTGGATCTTCTTTTATTCATCCAGGATGTTGAATTAGGAATCTAGGCAGATGAATGTTTAATAAAAATCCATTGACTTATTTTGCATATCAACCCTCTTTTTGGTGCCTCTACATCGAAAACCTTAGTGTTGCACAAATGTTTAATAAATAAGCTTCTCCAACATTGTTGGCAATTTGTTTGATTACTGTTTTGAATAAATACATTTTTGCTGTATTTTGAAAAAGAATTTACTTTTCTTTCTTTATCAGTTCTGTTTTTAATGAATTGAAAGAAGCAGGCTCAAAACTTAAAGAGATTGCTTCTTTTTTTTTTGGGTAATTGAGAGATTGCTTCTTGGTTCTTGCTCATAGTGAATTTGACAATTTTAGGACATTAAGACCTCAAATAATGGTCCCCAGGACCGAAAGCCAACCTGGCCCCAACATGCAATTCCTTGACGTAGTGCTACTCACTAAATTGTTAGGGTTGCTTCCTTGCAATACATCCTACAAAGTGCGATAATCAGTAATTAAACTTGGCCTAAAGTTGATCTTAGATTGATGTTCGTCTGTCCATCATGAGGCCAGAATTTTCCATTTTACGAATTTAGAAATTCCAGATTAGCAATTTATTTAGTCAATGACTACTGTATTTCTTGAAAAATTATTTATGCTGGATTGTGGAGTGTGGCAATTTTACTTGTCATCAGGAATAATGTGGACAGAAGGATCAAATTTCAATCGAGGGTTTGTTCTCTCTCTATAGCTTTATGGTTTTTTCCCCCTCTTTTCCATTCCGTCTTTTCTATATCAGCTCAATGATTGATTTCAGTGCTTCAATCAAATGATAATTTTTCTGCCTCTCTCTTGTCACAATCCAAACCCTACCCTAGTAGGATGAGAGCCATGACTGGCCTGGGGTTCTTCAATTAATCTGGCTCTTTATTAGCTTTCATTCCAACTTGCATTGTGAGTATAAATAGGTTGTTAAGCCTATACAACCAAGTAACCAACCAACTACCACGACTAGTTAGATCAAGTACCCCCCTCCCCAAAAAAATGATGTATATGTTAAGAGTTTATTAGTTTAATTCTTTTCTATTTTTACTTTATTTCCTTAATAGGATTTTTGTACTTATCTTTATGTTTGAGCTAATAATATATAAATGATATGTGGGTGAAAGAGGCTAATTAACTTCCCTAAACTCTTTCTTCTCATCTATTTTCTTCTTTTCTATCTCTCCTTTCTTCTTAAAACCCTAAATTTATTTTTTACTATTCATTTGGTATTAGAGCATCTTCGATCTAATTCTAAAAGCATCATAAAGCTTCAGCCTTGGTCGCTAGTAAAAATGATTCGCTGACGTCATATTTCGTACGATGACATCAGCATTACGTCAGCCACTTTTTTGGTTCGATTCGCCCCTGTCCGCTGATTTTTGCGATGATTTTTCTTTGATTTTTTTGGAGAAGATTGATATATTTCGTGATTTTTCGGAGTTTTCGCAAGTTTCGGACCCTAGGGTTTTCAATCTGGGCTTCGCGGTTTCGTTTTTGGTTCTTCGTGGTTGCGATTCATTCTATGGGTGCCGAATCTCTCTTATCATGTTAGATCTATGGTTATTTCGTGATTTTAGTCCATTTTTATTGATTTTTGGTCGATTTGAAGCTTGGCGCTGTCTGTTCGTGGCTCGCTAGTGTGCGATTTTCTTCGGCTCTTGTTGTTTTTGCTTTCTGATGCTCTGAATCCCTTCTACAGGCTCCGAAACTCATGATTCTTGCCAAATCTGGGATTGTTTGATGATTTTGGAGGGTTTCTTTGCTGTTTGAGGGTTCACGACTCATTTTTTGTCCTAGTTCAGTTCTCGTCTCTTGGTGTTTGCAACTGCTTGGAATTACTAGTGTCTCTTTTTGATTGATCTCTCGTTGTTCAGCTCTCACCGGTTAATTTCTAATTGATTACACTTGCTTGTTGAGTTACTATGGCTGAAAAATCACGTAGTGATCTCAAAGATGATGACTTGCCGCGTTGCCACTTCTAAACACCTTAATGGTGTTAACTATTTAGCTTGGGCACATGCTTTTAGGATTTATCTCAAAGGTAAACAATGGTTGAAGTACATCACTGATTCTCTTCCACCTAAAGGGCATCCTGCCCTTTCTAGCTAGGAAACAATTGATTCTATTGTTTTGGGCTGACTGCGGCATAGTTTGGAGCCTCATATTGGTACTACAATGTAGTTCTGTGATATCTTTAAGCAAATCTAGGACTCTCTTGCAGATTCTTTCTCGAACTAGAGCAATGTATCCTGTGTTTATGAGCTCTATGAGCAGATTTTGCAACCAAGCAGGCTGGAAAACCTTTATTTGAATATTACAGTAAACTAACGAGTCTCTGGCATCAGTTATTGCAGTATTGTTCTTTCATTACTGATTTACCTCAATAGAAGCATCAATGGGCGGACTTTATGATTGCCTCCTTACTTTCTGGTTTAGATTATGATCTCCGTGGGTTTAAGGACCAAATTCTGGCTAGTGAGACTTTGCCTACCGCGTCGAATGCATATTCCCGATTGTTACTTTCCTCGTTGAGCTAATTTGTTAATCTCCCTAATTGTTTGCTCCTCCGCCTGCATTTGACTCGTCTGCCTTGGTTTCTACCCACGGTGGTCGTGGTTTCTTTTGTGGCATTGACTGCGGTAATCGGAGTGGACGTAATTTTCGCGGTAGTTCTGGAGGTGGTGGTCGCAGTAGTGGCCGTGGTGATAGAAATTGTGATGACTGTGGTGGTACTAATCATACTGAACCGTATTGTTGAGCTAAGTATGGTAAACCTGATTGTGTTAATCACGTTATTGATCCCACACCTTAATTCGCTTTTGATTCTCCTCAGCTGGCTTCCACTTCTGATTCTCTTGGTGCTCTCACTACTCAACTTTGCGAGATGATTCAGACATTGCGGTCTATTTTACCTTCATCTTCCATGGCTACTTTAGCCAATTCAGGTAATGTTGCATGTGCAGCTCTTATATCTTCTTCATGGGTCATTGATTCTGGCACTGGTTCTCACATGTCTGGTAGTCTATCGTTTTTTTCTCATTTAACTCCTTTCTAGCATCATATTGTTTTAGCTGATGGTTCATCTCGCCCTGTGTAGGGGACGAGTGTTTTACATCCATCTCCCACTTTCTCATTGTGTTTTAGTCTTTATGTTCTTAATTTTTTTTTAATTTACTCTCTGTTAGCCAGTTAACTAAAGCTTTACATTGTTTAATAACTTTTTCTCACACTTCTTGTGTTTCTCAAGACCTCAAGTCCAAGAAGATAATTAGTTCGGGGTATGAGAAGAATGGTCTCTATTATCTTGATGTTGCTTTGCCTTCTACTTGTTCTGTTTTGAGTGCTACTGTCTCTCCTCTTTAGTGGCATTTGCGTTTGGGCCACCCATTTGTGGCTAACTTTAAGTTGGTTATTTCTAGTTTGAGTGCTGTGTCTGGTTTTAATTGTGAAGCTTGTTAGTTTGGAAAGTTTCACCGTAGTTCCTTTTCTACTAGTTGTCATAGTCGACAGTCTGTGTCTTTTGATGTTGTGTATACGGATATTTGGGGTCTTCCTCGAACTCCCAGCAATAATGGATGTTCTTATTTTGTTATTTTTGTTGATGACTATTCTCGCATGACTTGGTTGTTTCTGTTGAAAAGTCGGTCGGAATTACCCTTTATTTGCTCTTGCTTTTATAATGAAATTTATACCCAATTTGGCAAATGCGTGAAGCTTATTCGATCTGATATTGCTTTTGAATATCTAGATTTCATTGTTACTTCTTTTTGCGTTGATCGTGGATATGTGGGTGAAGGAGGCTAATCAACCTCCCTAAACTCTTTATTCTCATCTCTTTTCTTTTTTTTTATCTCTCTTTCTTCCTTCTTTAAACCCTAAGTCCATTTTTTACTGTTCAACTGTTTAAATACATGTTTGTAATATAAAGAGAAAACACTGACCAATATCTTTGAGTCAGGATAAAGTTTCTCAGCCGCCCATAAGCAGACATTCTTGGAGCTTCTATCCTCTATTGCTGGTGCGAGCCTTTACCTTTCTTGGAGTTGCCCATAAACAAATACTCTAGGGGCCTCTTATTAGATTGACTAAAGATTAAAGAATTACAACTTAATCAATATTACAAGGCTAGAATTGGTTATAATGGCTAATCCTATTATTCAGAAGACTAAACTATCCACAAGTCAAAACATAAATAGCAAAATAACCTATAAAAAGACTTTCACACCTCCCTCATCAAACTCATGACGTGATCTCGGTGGGTAGTGAGAGTTTGCCATGTAAGAACTAAAAACGAGCAACGGTGTGTTGTGGTGAAGAAATCAGCAAGCTGCAAGGCGAGGACAAAAGGTAGAACAATGGTGCCCATCTAAAAGATATTAACGAACAAAGTGACAATTAATTTCTATATGCTTTTAGTATGCTCATGGAAAATGGAATTGTGGGTGATTTAGATGACACATTTGTTGTCACAGTAGAAAGAAGTAGGAAAAGAGAGAGACACCAAAATTATATAGTAACCCCGAAGCCAAACAAGCTTAGTGGGAGCATGAACCATCACGATATTCAATTTCAGCAATAGAGCAAGTAGTGACAGGAAATTTGTCTAGAAAATGAGAGTCACCAAGAAACAAAGACAAACTAGTGGTGGACTTGCATTAGACACCCCCCTGCTCAATTAGCATAAGCATATGCTCGAAGTGTTACGGAGGAAGTAGACAACAATAATAATAAGCTTTGGAATATAGTACGGCAGACATGGAGTAAGATGTGAAGCATGACAATCCAATGAGTGCAACAAGGAGCAGATACAAATTGACTCACTACATGAACAACATCACAATATTTGTACGAGCCATTGTAAGATTGATCGAACACCCAATCAGCTTTTGATGAATAGTGGGATCTCCAAGAAGAATACCATCAAAAGAAGAGAATTTAGCCTGTAACTCAATGGGAGTGCCGACAACATTATCATTAGGTGAGGTGAGCACGTGAATGACCTCATTAGCATATTTAGACTGAGATAAAAGATAACCTTTAGGTGAAGTAGTAACCTCTATACCGAGAAAATACCGAAGATGATCCATATCATTTATCTCAAACTCCTTAAAAAAGATGTTTAACCTTGGAGAAAGCTGCAGAATCAGAACCAATGATGATCACATATCGTGCTCATATAATAGCAAAATAACAATCCTTGTAGTAATGTCGCAAAGAGAAAGAGCAAAATAATGAGTGGTAGGGTTTAAGCAAATCTGGGTAACAGTACACTGAAACTGCTCATATTAGACACGAGGAGATTGTTTCAACTTATGAAAAGCATGATGAAAGCAACATACAAAGCCAATAGGATGAGGGACGCCCAGAAGAGGGGGCATATAGACTTTCTCATTAAGATGGTCATTAAGGAAAGCATTTTTGACATCCAATTGGGGAAGTGGCCACTGACGAACTGCAGCGACACATATTTGAGTATGAACGATAGTCATCTTAGCCACAACAACAAATGTTTTAACTTTGTAAATCCACTTACAACGAAAGAAAATTTTTCCTGCAGGCAATGGAACTAACTCCTAAATACAAGTTGTGTGAAGAACAGTTAATTCTTCTTGCATTGTATTGATCTATTTAGGATTAGTATATACTTCTTTATATGATCGAGGCTCAAAATAAGCATATATAGTAGATAAAAAAAACGCTGCAAGAAGAAATGCCTGTATTAGAAAAACCAAGCTTTACCAGCAGAGTACGAGCACACAAATGGTAACGCTACCTAGACGAATTAGGACCTCCAGAGGCAAGCAATGCCAAAGTTGGTTGACATGGGATGAGAAGGGGGAACCTGCATGTGAGAATAAACTAAAGGAATAGAGGAATTGACAGATGGGCAGGACGTAAGAGGAATGTTAGAAATATCCTGAGTATGTGTGTACGCCTCACTAGATACATCGTAAGGCAAAGGGCCAATACGAATCAAATCATCTAAGGAAGAGTAAAGTATGATAGATGTTTAAAGAACTCAAAATAATGTTTAAATCTTCACTTGTCCCAAAAGCTTAAGCTGTTAGGAAATGTGCCCAATAATATATATCGAGTTATCTAACACTCATCTTTACGTGCGACCATGTCTTGCATGTGAAGAGTCAAAACAAACTGAACTGAACAGGTGCACCAACACACACTGCACAATAACAAATGTAACAGATAAATACATATCACAAGACGTGAATCCAAGATCTCGTGGAACTAGAGTTTTGATACCATGTTAAGTCATCAATTGTCCTAAAAACCTAAACTGATAGGAAATGAGTCCAACAATGTATATTAAGTTATCCAATAATGTAAGCGTTGGGATATAAGATCATAACATCTATATCCTTTCTGTTGAAGACCATAATCGAAGAAGACAGAGAGCTGGGCAAGCACTAAGATTGGTGCGCTCACTTTTGGAAAAAAGGACCTGACACAAAAAGTAATTCATTGTGTGACCAAATTTTTTTTTATAAAGATAGATCCTAGAAAGAAGAGAAGTGGGCATATGATTAAGAAGATAAATTGTAGTAAGAACCGTTTCTTCCTAGAAAATCACAAGAACATATTAGAAATAAGAAGGGGGCGAGTTGTATCAAGGATATGGTCATGTTTTCTTTTCTTTCAGTTATAACATTTTATACAAAAGTATCGAAGCATGAATTGATGAGTAGTGCCAGCTAAAAAGTCGGTGAATTCAGTTAAGTACTCCCCGGCTAAATCAGAACGAAGAGTTTTTATGGTAAGTGTGAATCGTTGAGTGAGAAGTGCGTTAAATATGATGGAAATTAGATTTGTGAGACATGAGTAGGGGTGTACAAATAACCTGTAACTAGCCAACCCAACCCAAACCAATCCGCGCATATTGTTTGGGCGAGTGGGTTGGCTTGGGGGGTTGAGTGAAAAAAGTAAGATGAGTGGGTTGCGCGTGGTTTATATTTTGTCATTCTGCTATTTAACTTATCCTCAACTCGCCTAAAATATATTATATTATTATGTTCTTATATGTAGCACATACTAACCCTATATCTAGGGTTACTAGCCCCATATTTACCGGTGTGCAGATAATCCGCTAACTCGTCAACCCATGCCAACCAAACACGTGCTAGGGCTGGTTGTGTGGGTTAGGTGAAGAAATAGGGATTGTGGGTTGGTTGCTGTTTATAATTTCTTAATCACACCTATAACCCAACCAAAGCCACCTGGGGTATATACAAGTTTCAGTGTTCTATATACAGAAAATTATAACCCGTTATATATATAAACTTAAGACACATCAGCCCTAAGCTTAACTAGTTTATATAACCTCATTCTCTGCTCACTGCTTCTCTCTCTTTTGTTCACTGGTTGATTCTTGATTGTTGATTGTGTTAATATATATTGCATATTAATAATGTTATCCTATGGGTATTCTCATAGTATTTATTGTAGTCCTTCATATCTTAATAAATATGTGCGTATGCCTCACAATGTGGACACACTTACAGTATTTCTTCTCTCTTATTTTAACATGGTATCAGAGCCATGGAACCCTAGTCGCCGATACTATACCCTAACCCTAGTCGTTAGCCGTCAGTCGTCAGCCACCACCCCTAAAACCCTAGCCGCCAACACCTCAGCCTCCGACAGCCTTAAACCTCTTCGATGCCAGTATCGAACCTAGTCATCGACCACCGCCAACCCTTCCAGGCCTCTCGCCAACCATTGTCAGGCCTTCGTCGGCCACCGCCGACCTCTGCCGGGCTTTCGTCGACCACCGCCAGCCTCTGTGATCACCCATAGTCGCTGGAACAAGCTTCAAACCTTCTCGTTGACCACCGCCAGCCTCCGCGACCTATCTCCGGCCACTTGCCGATCCTCGCCGTCGGACCTCCGACAATCCCTTCGCAGAGGGTTTTCTTTCTCTTTTTCCCTCACTGCATCATTAAGCTTGTACAGTGGGCTGCAGTTGTTCTATGATGTCTGATGGTTTGATGATACAGTGAGGGTCCAATGCAGTTCTCTGTCATTCCTCCGTGTTGTTGTGACTTGTGCTTCGTGCTATTTTTGGTTTCCTTGTTGGTGAACATGGATGTTAGAGGATTCGGTGACCCGCGAATCCAAGGTTGAAGCTGAACGGCAGCGTACCATAGAGGTTTTTTCATCATCCACACGGTTGGTTGATCGGCGATTCAATGGCGCCAATGGGTATGCTCTATGGAAGAAGAACGTCCTTAAGTCTCTTTCGGGCATGGAGCTTGATTCTCTTTTGTTTGATGATCTTCCATCAGAAACATCAGCGACCTTCCGAACTTGGACCCAGGTTGAAGCCCGTATATTTAGTCAGTTGCTGAACTCAATAGATTCGTATGTTTAGGCTTTGGTGGCGAACACTAACACTGTGTGAGTGATCTGGTATTCGTTAGAATCGATATATTCATTCACTCTTGATCTTTCCCGCCTTTACGATGTTATGAAAGATTTTTTTCAGTCACAGTAGTTCGGAAAGCACCTTTAGGATCATTTTATGTTGTTCAAGATTTTGGCTAACGAGTTTGATTACCTCATATTATTCGCAAATCAGCTGTCTCAGTTTTAGGAACAGAGGCAGCAGCTCTTGGTGGTATGTTTTGTGGCTAGTTTGGAATTCGAGTTTTACTCAGCATGCTCTTAGATCCTGGCTGGGGCAAACGTTCCCACTCTCTTCGAGACATTTCGTTGTGTCAGTCGGGCGACTTGTCGGGATGAGTCTCGTGGTCCATCTCCTATAGAGAATTCTGATCAGTCTGCTTTGGCGGGGTTTCATGGTGGCCGCAACAGTCGTGGCCGCGGTCGTGGTAGCAACAAGTTTGGTTGTGGAGGAGGTCGTGAAGTTTAGTCGTGAGGCCTGTACGTGCTACTATTGTGGGATCCAAAGGTACATTCAGAGTGAGTTTTATAAGTTTCTTGGGAAGCCCCCACTGGTGGTAAATGCGACTGCTGATCCTAGCCAGCAGGATCATGGCCAGACAAGTCCCCAGGGGGCCCCCAACTTGTCCAGACGGGTTGTTGAGATGACTGCAGCAGAGTATGGCAGTATATGTGTGGTCAGCTTGGACAGAGTACGAGTTTCTCTGAGGTACCAGCGGCTACCTTTGCAGGTAATTCTACTGCATGCGTGGTCACTCTACACACCTGGGTCATTGATGCTGGGGCTTCCGCTCACATGGCTGGATCATCAGGTATTCTATTAGATTATAAGCTAACTCCCGGTCACGCTGGTGTGTTGGTTGCCAATGGATCCTTCTTAGTTGTTGAGGGTTGTGGTGTTGTGATACCGAATCCTACTCTTTCTTTACACATTGCCTTGCATACATTTGATAATTTCTTTTAATCTGTTATCTATTACTCAGATTACTACAGATTTGAGCTTCTCAGTGACGTTCTTCCCTGATTACTGTTTTTTTAAGAATTTTACGACGAAGAGGACTATCAGTAGAGGACGAGTCTCAAGGGGGTTGTACCTGTTGGGTGCTGCTCTTGCTTAGGCATACTTTGCCCTGTCTCCTTGTGCTCTTGATGTCCATTGTCGTATTGGGCATCCTAGTTTGTCGAGTTTTAAAATTCTTTATCCTAGTTTACGTTCTGTGTTTGCTATCGAGTGTGAGCCGTGTCGTTTTTCCAAACACCTACGTGTGCCTTTTCTGTCTCGAGTTAATAAAAATGTTTCTGTTCCATTTCAGTTAGTTCATTATGATGTTTAGGGAGCTAGTCCGGTCACCTTTTTGTTTTGTTTTCGTTATTTTGTGAGCTTTGTCGATGATTACTCTCGTGTAATATTTATATATTTAATGAAAAATAAGTATGAGGTGTTAGCTATGTTTACTACTTTCTGTATAACTGTGAAAACCCAGTTTGGTACATGTGTTCGGGTGTTGCGTAGTGACAG
>JAOTRH010046322.1:0-19730 GCA_034768845.1 Heliamphora exappendiculata | reverse complement strand
TTTTATTTATTTTTGTATTTAGTAATTTTTTATTTTTTAATTAAAAATTTTTAAATAAAATTTTGTAATTAAAAAAATTAAAAACAAAGAAAATAGATTGTATAAGTGTGAAAAAAAAAAATTATGGGGTGTAAGTGTGAAAATACTATTTTTTCGTCCAAAAGTTAACGAGACCAAAGTGTTACAAAAATTAAAAAGTAAGAGGGTGCAGTGATATTTCAGAGAATAGCGGGAGTGACAGTGATATAACTCTTAAATAGAGGGGGTGTAAGTGTAATATACCATTTAAAAAATTATAGCAACTTTAATCAAGTTTTTTATCTTTTGACTTAAAATTACTTTAAACATTTGACTTAACGGCACTCTATATCTTTTACAAATAAACTTTTGATTTTTTTAAGTTTAAAGCGATTTTAAGTAAAAAAAACTAAAAATTTAACTTAAAATTAAATTATCAAACGAGGCATATATATATATCATTTTCTTCCATTAATGAGAGAAGAGTACAACAGTCAGATCACAAAAATATCGAAAAAATGACAAATCAGCACAATGGCTTTTTACAAATTTTTAATGGGTCATAAAGATCTTTAAATTCAGCTGAAACCTAAAATATTGCATCTGTCGACGATGTTTACCGAAGAAGAAGCGACAATTGCATCTTCACTCTATTTTTCTTACGGATCAAATCGAAGAACACCCAAAACTCTCATTATGATAAGAGAAAAAGTTTGCACCGTCGACAGGAAGATAACCCCCATATAAGAAAAATGTGCAAAGAACACCAAATAAACATAAAAAAATTAAAAACAAAAAAACAAAAAAAAACAAGAAAAATAAATTACGACATAATAAAAACACAAAAAAATGAGCAAAACACTCGCCCAAATGAAAGGACGAACCACCACATAGCAAATTTAGCCAACTTACAAAGCTACAAAGCAGATTTAGTCAAAACATTTCTCTCGGAATAGATCTGGTTAGAAAACTAAACGCATAACAGATCTAGTTGTCGTAGTACCCCGTCGGAACACATCTTTTTAACACACACAAAAAATATAATTTATTCATGTATCGAGAAAATTACAAGAGAGAAAAAGTTAGAACTGCGGAAGAAAGACTAACTCTTTCTCCTGCTGTTGGTTAAATCTATTGATAAAAGAAAACGCTAAGAGAAAAGGAAGAGAGCTGTCGGATTTTTTTTGATCTATTGAGGCCTATATATATTAGCTGCCGGAACCCACGTCTAAAATTATTCTAACTGTCTAACCACGTGATACATGTGTAATTTGAACTTTGTACCTATTAATATTTTCTCTAGCCTGAGGACAAAATATTCCTTATAGGAATGTATCCAAACTGATAAAATAGTTCTCTTCCTTCTTATTATTTTTTTATTTTATTTTGTGTTATCTGTTTGCATTCATGGTATATAATAAATATTTAAAATATTCATAAATAGTGAATATTAATTTTAAGTTTAAGAACAAATAAGAAATAACATTTTCATTTAAGAAAATTCAGGAAAAATGAATACGTTTGAAACTGATTATTAAAAATGAATATGTTTGAAACTAATTTTATATATATACACACACACGACCTATCTCATTTTAGTGGGTTATCTTAACAAAATATAATATAAATAAATAAATAAATTTATTACATTCAATACCAATTTTGTTAATTAAAGTATTACTGGTCGTGTCTATAAAGTTTAAAGAATTAATATAAGTATATTATTCTTACATTAGGTGTCAAGGTTCAAGATTTTGAGTTAACAAAAAAAAAAAGAATGTTGTGTGTTGTGAGTGTTTGGCAAGGCCGCGGGGTCTTGCTGCCCAGCGGGCACAGCAGGATCCTGCTGGGCTTTAAAGTGACACTATTTTGAGGCAGCTAAAATAAGTAATAACTCAAGTATTTAAACTACCTTGTTTTATGGTCAATTTAATTTAAAATAAATTATTTTATTCACGTAAATTTTGGGTTTAGTAGTATTTAAACTACATTGTTTTAGTCTCAGGTCTTGTTTGGACAAATGAAAAAATCAATCGCATTAAATGTTGGCCATATCATAATTTTGGCAATCTTGGCCATATCATACTCGACAGCAGATGTCCCATGTCCAATCGCATTTAATGTTGTACGACACGGGTCTGATCGCATTAAATGTTGTACGTTATCAGTCAAATTTCACTTAATGCTCTCATACCACAGCAATATCGGCTAATCATTCTAGTCGTTCGGCGGTTTAATAGTAGCTCGGTTAGCCCCAAACAAAGTGACCGCGGGCCGAGCTCCCACAGAACAACCCCCTTGATCTTGGCCCAACCCATCCTCGGATTCGATGAGTCAGGTCAAATTCGATTAGTCCTCCTTCAATTAAAATGTAAAGTTCTTATGACAAAGAAAATTAACAATAAAATTAAATTTTACTCCAAAATTGCAGTAAATAAAGGATCGAGAGAAAAGGGTAAATGTACATTTTCTTTCCCTTTGATTCTTCCTCAGTATGGGATGGATGACCCCCCTCGCTAAATAATTACCAAACAGTTAACAATGGCGCCAAAGGGGAAAAAAAAAAAAAAAACCGACTCCACAATTTGCATTTCCATATGGTGTTGTCATGGAAAATAAACTTTTACATTTCCAAAATTTACTGGCTATCGTAGCATACTACCATGTTCGGTTGTAAATGATAAGGATGCTTTGTTATCAAACGTATATTGGTAATTTTCTCATTCTGTCTTGTATGGCATTGCCTCGTTATGTATGATTTTTTTGTGTGTTTCTTGATAGCAAATGGATTATAAGTAGTATTTGTTTTTTGTCCCAATTTATCCTAATCCCATTTTACACTCAATTATATAAATTAAATACACTTATTTCTATAAATATTTATATAACTTTTATTTTTTAAAAATTTAATTAGACTAAAACATTAAAACATTACATTTCTTTTTATTTTTATCTCTATGTTTTTTGTTTATTTTTTTGTCTTTTCAATTCTAATCTTTCATTAGTTATTATTTTTTTAGCATATTATTTTTAATTTTCATTACTGTCATCACATTTAAAGTCTATAAACTACTCTTGATACCACGCGCGCCACTGCCATTTCTCTATTATGTTCTCTCTACTTCAAGCCGGTACAATGGAAGGACGAAAACGAGACCCCACAAACTCGTTCTCACCCACCCCCTATTAACTATACTAATAATTTCCTTTTCAGCAATGCTATAAATTTTTTAAAAAAATTTAAAAAATTATCTAAAAAGTAATTTAAATAGTTAAGATTTATACTTAATAAGATGTGGAACATACTTTAAGTAAATCTTAATTATTCAAATCATTTTTTAAATAATTTTTAATATTTTTTTAAAGTTCATAGCATTATTGTTTTTTTTTATTAATTTAAACCCTGAGTAGAACTTGGGGAGTTTTATGCATTTGGTACAATCTTTAATAGCAGCATTTATCTCCCTTTAGCTGAGTCCATGGTGTTGCGTTGTGCCATTTGGAGTCAACCTCGTACCTATTTCATGATTTTAATTATTTATTTGTAGGGTTTGTTAAATAGATTATTTACATAAAAAAAAACTGAATTAATCGAACGTTTAATAATTACTTGAATATACCTAAAAAAATTAAAAAAATAATAACAAGTATAATTTTAAGAAAAAAAATTTAAAAATATAATTTAATCACATAGTTGCATGAATAACGAACTCAATAAAATTATAAAATAATCAATTTTAAATTAAGATTAAAAAATGCAGACTCCAATAAAAAGGTACACACCCATCCCATTCCTTCTTTAAATTGACCAAGATATGTGGTTGTATATGAAGGCACATTGTACAAATTTGTGGTTGGTGAAATTTGTTGAACTTAATTGTTAATAGTGCACAAAAATAGATGGGGGAGTAAAGAGAAAAGAATTCTTCACCAGGATTATTCATTCTAAAATAATTTGGCTATGCATGTATAGTGTATATTATATTACATAAATTATCGCGTATTCATAAGTATAGTGGATTTCATAACAATATTTGATTTGAATCATACCATATTTTTTAGTATATAGTAATTTATACGATATAATATACATTGTATCTATAGTTTTTAGTACTGCGCCTATTTAATGCACTTATATTTATACGATTTTGTTTTTAAATAACTAATAAATTTAAAAATCAAACAAGGTGATTGCGAGGAATATGATAATGGATAGCACGTTTTTTTAACATGGAGAATCCCACCCATATTTTGCTGTATTACTAAAAATATGATTTTTCAACATTCATTTAGCTCTTTCATTCTCCACATATATACTTCTTCTTTTTTATTGAATTAAAAGGCCAAGGGAGTTAAAACATTGCAAATTGACGTACCCTTTGTGTTTTTAATTATATATTTTAAATAAATATTTAAAGTATGTATTGTATCTAACAATTAAGTCAGTTCGTTTGCTAATTAAGTTTTTTAACCTTTAAGCCTTTTTGGCTCAAAATGATGTCGTGTTTGAATTTTTGACCCTGAAATGGTGTTTTGGTGAAAACGAGTCTAAAAATTATTAGCTTGAATGCCACTAAATTGAAATGGATTTAATAGCTAGAACTGAAGTCTTAATTTATAAAAATAAAAGTCGCTAGCTAATAAAGAATTTAGGTCTGTTAGGTCACTCTTAAAACTATTTTTTAATAAAAGCAGTGCTAGCGTAGAAAATTAACTTTAACTTTCAACTTAAAAGACGCACTTATGCTAGAAAAATAATTTTAACTTAATGCATAGAGGCCAAATCAAATTTTAAAAATAACTTTTATTAGTCTTTGAAGACGGGATGAGTTTGAAGATTTATTATAACTAGTTGAAATAGTAGTAGTCACCAAATGTCACTCTTTTGGTACAAATTCTCTTTTATGTTAATTATTATATTTAATAAAGAAAAATTTAAAAATTAGTCATTTTTTTAGACCTCATAAGAGTTTTAGTTTTACAATTTTTATTTTAGTAATTTTAGTCCCATCATAAATCAAGAAAAAAATTTATGACTGATTTACCCCTATTTATAAGATTATATTTTTCGTTCTACCAAATTTAAATTTTAAATTTTAAAAAATTTGACACTACGTACATTTACACTTACATTATTCACACTTAAAGCATAACTCTAGCCGACAATGCCTTTTCTTTTTCTTTTCTCCTCCAAACCTTAGTCGCTATTCCTGGACCACCACGGCCTTCGCATCACTGCTACAGCTCCTCATTCTCATTCTTCTCGTTGTTGCCGCCAATCTAGACTTCTTCCTCCTCATCGGTGTGTAGAACCAAAACCGCAGCAGAGATGGCAGAATCACCAAAGTCACGGAGTGCAGAACTTCAATCTCTTTCTCGCCGCCACCGATGACCTCGACCTTCTCCTCCTCGCCAGTATGCAGAACCAAAACCACGACGGACATGGCGGAGATGGTGGAATCATGATCCAAAGCCACAGTGTGCAAAACTTCGACCTCCTCCTTATCACCGTCTTGATCCCCTTCATTTTCATCATTCATCGCAGTCATCCTCGGCATCATCGTAGTTCTCCTTCGATGTTGCGGTCATCTTTCATCGCGGTTGCCATCCGCATCTCTTGTTGTCAACAACCCCGACATCGCTAATACATGTATTAGTTGTGTTTGAGTTACGGAATTACTGTAAATACAAGGCATAGTTCAACTGATACATGTATCAGTTGTATTTGAGCTACGAGATCCCTAAAAATACAAAACAAAATCCAACTGATATATATATCAGTTGTATTTAAATTATGGCATCACTGAAAATATAAGAAAGAGTTATAAAGGTATCTTAACTTATACATGTTTCAGTTATATATGAGGTGCAGTATCATTGAAAATGCACCGCAGAGTTCGACTGATATATGTATCAGTTGGCGATGGAGCTAGTGTTGTGGTAATTACGGTGCAAAATTTTGGGAGAAATTTTTTGGGCCAAATTTTTTATCCCTATTTAGAAAGAAATTTGATCAAATTTTTTTTTGAAGATATAATTTAAGGATTTTTCAGAAAATTAAAATTAAGACGGAAATAATCTTAATAAAAAAAATTAAATAGAACTAAAACAAATTTTACTACCAAAAAGAGGTGCTAACCTAAATTTCCTTTAATAAATCACTTCTAATTTTTATGCATCTAAAAAATAACATGTATAAAACATAATGATTATTAAATAATAAATATGCATTATATGAAGCAAATAAACTTTATTAGTGTTAAAAGCATATATAATAATATAAGAGTAGACAAAATATTAATAGGCAAATACTTATAATGATATGGCAGGGTACACTTGAGTTACTTTTATATTCTTCGACAAAGAACCAAATCAGTTGTACTTCGTACTAAAAATATGTTTTTCGTTATAAAAAAGTAAAAAATATTTTTTATCAAAATTAACTTATTTTTCATTTACCTGGAATATATTTTTCGTTGCTTCAGAAAATATTCTTTGTTGATTTTTAATTTTCGGCTTAACAAAAACTTAAAAATATAAAAAATATTTTTCCTTCAAACAAATGGATCCTAAGATTCAAGATTTAAATAAACCTGTATGTTAAAACAAGATTTTCATAAAAGAATATTTATACCTAGCTAGGAAAAAGAAGTTTTTCTATCTATTTCTATTAAGCCTCCATTCTTCCTATTTTACATTGTCTGTTTTATCACACAAGTGCTTCCATCTCTTCTACATTTTTCTTCAGTTAGTTTACTTGCCCTTATTTTTTTTTCTTAATCTTTATTAGTTGAGAGCTTAAGTGAGAAGCTTCAATTTGATAGGATATTTTGAGATAAGTCTAATTTGAAAATCTTTATTCCGTTAAGTCTTATTTTGTTGGGTTTTTAAATAAGTGCTTTTCATTTAACCAATTCATTAGCGCTCAAAAAGCATTTGCATTGAGGAAATCGATCACCTCTTTTCTCGCTGAAACTAAAGGAACCATTTACTTCAGTTGATTTCTCAATATCTTCAAACATAGAAATTGGAGTCCCGAATATCTCGGCAACATTCTCATTTGAAATCATATAAGCGTTTAACTACCATCAACGACGTGAAAAATGGCTTACAAGAGTAAGTGAATACATTGTGATTTTCAATCTTTCGTAAATGCGCAACCCTATGTGCGAAATCTTTCCATTTAGATTTGATCCATATTGGATTTTTGAAATTTAAATACAATATGTGATATTTGTTTCTCTATATATGCAAACATTCTCATTCAGCCATTCTTATTTCGACATTTATCATTGCGCATTGATAGTGGTCGAAAAAATTGTACAACACCCTTACAAAGTCTAGTAATCACCACAAGAGTTTTTACATTTGATTTGATAAAACAACAATAACATTGAACTCTCCTTCTTTGCTTACAATGTGTTTAAGTGCTTGTATATAACATGCATGTATGACATACCATGTTCCCATTAGTTTTCTTTATTTTGTTTTGAGAGCCGTAGTTCTTATTTCACAATGTGGGTATTTTGAAATCTTGTACATGATCTCATTGACCCGTATTTGTTATTTAGACATGTGGGTATTTGTGATATCTTATATATGAACCTTCTTGGTTCTCCGTAATCAAGTCCCAGTGCTCTGTAATATAACTTCTCACCTAAGAGTAGCTCACTGCTACTTGTTTATTTGGGTGAACTGTTTGTACTTGATTTCAATATGTTGTCAATATCAATCACATTTCTTAAAAATGCTTGCATGAGGTGTTGTATTGGAATGAGACAATTTGAATATGTTTAACATGTTGAGCAGTTGTATCATCTATTAACATTTTACTGTTAACACTAGTAAATGTTCTTAGTGGTAATAGTTCTCAGTTCCCCAAACTCTGCACTATCATTCACTTTCCAGTGCTTATAGTTAACCATCATTCACTTCTCATTTCGGGTGACAATTCTCAGTTCTCAATGCTTATAGTTAACTATCATTCGTTTCTCATTTTGGGTAACAGTTCTCATTTCTTAAAGCTAAAACTATAGATTCTAACTGAAAGTAGTTCACTTGTCGATTTTTTTGTGATTGAATCATGCTGTATTAGTTCCAATGTGTTGTCATAACAGTTCTCATTTTGGTTATATGGTTGATTCATTTATCTGTGTAACAGTTCTCGTTAAATTGTTAATTTGTGAAGTTGTTGAATTTTATAAATTTCTAAAATGAAACTATTTTGGAGATGTAAAAGTGAGAATGTTATTAAATTGTAAAAGTTGCCATAAATGTGTCTAGTTTGAAATTTTGTGAATATTAGCTTGTTTGCATTTTAGGTCAACTACTCTGTGCTTATAGTTAACTAGTATTCACTTATTATTGATTATGTAATTGAAAATTGTAAATAACATTCATTTCTCTTTTTGCGAAACAATTCTCATTTCTCAAAGTTGAGACTATAAATTTCAACTTAAAATAATTCACTTGTCAATTATTCCAAACAGTCTAATTTTTTATTACTTTTATTTTTTCTAAAATGGCTAAATCTCTTAAATACCAATATTTTTAATCATCTCATATAAGGCTTAATATTTCTCATGTGATGATATTTGTGTTAAAGATTGATTGGTTTAAAAAATATTTCTATAGTTTTAAAAAACACATAAAATATTTAGGTAAGTGATAATTTCTCAATTTATACTCTTATAATTTTAATGCTTGTTAATGTTTGATGTTGTATAGTAAAATTATTGCTAAAAACACGTAAGTATTGAGATGGTATCGTCATGTTTTATTTGTTTAGTAAAATTTTAAAAGATGTTATTACTTTAAAATTTTGAATTTGATAACTTCAAAATTTTGTATTTTATTTTTAAATTTTATGATATCATTAATTCAGTAGAAAAATACTCATTAAAAAATTATATTACATATATTCTTTTTTTATCAACAAAAGAAAATTTTTATAAAAAGAGCAAAGAACCAAATGAGAATTAAAAGCACGCCAGACTTTTGGGAAGCATGTGCGCTAACCTAGAAGCTACATGCATGCTAATAAAAGGCTCCAAATGATAACGTATGAGAGAAAAACAAAAGAATCTATGGCAAGAAACCAACAAAGAGAACAAGAACAAAAGAATCTATGGCAAGAAACCAACAAAGAGAACAAGACTAAAGGCTTCTGAGCCTCTTGAATGAATCAATGCAATACAATAAATCGTCCAACTAGAAAAGGTGGCCCTTTATGGAAGCTAGAACCTAAAGCATGGCTTTAACTTTGATTATCTCCTTAATGTCATCCCAGTTTACTTCCCTTTGATTAAAGGTAAAATCACTTCTGCCAGCTATATGGATCGTAGAGTTGCATACAACATAACAGACCATATTCTATTAGCAATTCCTTTCATTTGATGCAGGCGCCACCAAGAAATTAGCTCTGGAAGAGAGCCAGGGCTAACCCATTCAGATCCCCACCATCAAAATGTATTGCACCAAACATCCCAGACTTTTTAACAGGTTAGCAGGAGGTGGGAGCTTGATTCCAAGGTTGAACCATAAAACAAGCAAATGGAGAAGCTAATAGGATTCAAAATGCTTCTTCTTAGGAGTAGGTCCTTAGTTGCTAATCTCCCATGACCTGCTAACCAAACAAAAACTTGGAATTTTAGGGGAACGCATCCATGTCAGATACGGTTTAAAGGAGAAAGAGAGGGTCCAGTTTCTTGTAGAATTAGTCTACAGAGGAATTTAGAAGAAAATACTCCATCCTTTTCAACTAGCCAGTGTATTTGGTCCCTCTTGGATGGGTCTATCCTTACATCGCGAATCTCCAAGAGAAGTTGAGACAGAGGCTCATTTTCCCGTTCAAAGAGATTTTGACGAAAACACATGCGCGCATTGAGGCTGCTAATGATCACTTTGATAGATATTGACAGCTAACTTATGGTTTGACAACATAAAGAGTCTGTGAAATTTGCATTTTAAAGTTGTAGGAGCTAGCAAGGCGTCTTCCCAGAATTGGATCAAAGCACTGTCCCAAATCATAAGCCTACTTCTGATTTGACAGCACAAAGAGTCTGTGAAATTTTCATTTTAAAGGTGTATGAGCTAGCCAGGCTTCTTCCCAAAATTAGATCAAAGCACTGTACCAACCACAAGCCTACAGCTAGCAGAGAATAAGGAATTGATGCAAGTTAATGGCATTCCTTCAATAAGAATAGCTTTCCAAACTGCAGATGAATTTTTGTCAAGCATCCATAGACCAATTGGAAGAGAGACCATCATATTTATGCTGTAGAATTTTTCTCCAGAGAATGTTCTTCTCAACTCCAAACCTCCACCACCATTTCATAAGAAGAACAGAGTTTGAGAGTCCTATATTTGCAATGCCGAGACCACCATTTCGTTGGGAAGAGATACCCTCTCCCAATTAACCAGGTGAAGCTTACCTTTATCCGAATTACCACCCCACAGAAACCTACTTTGGATCTTGGTTAAGGACTTTGCAACCATCTTAGGCATCTTGTAGATTGAGATGTAGTACAGGGGCAGGCTAGACAAAGACGACTTCACCAACTGGATTCTACCAGCCAAGGAAAGCAATTTCCTCTTTCAAGGCTTTAGCTTCTTGTGGAAATTTGCAATAAGGGGTTCCCAACATTATTTCGATCGAACTCTCCTAATCTATCAGCACTCATTTAACCTCGAAGTTCAAGAGACCGAGGTTTACCACTAAACCATCACTGTATGGCTATTGCACCCGCTATGAGTCTTCCTCCGAAAACGAAATTTTGTTCAAGTAGTCATCTAATCTCGACTTTTTCCCATTTACTACCTGTAACTTCATTAACTCAGCAATGTGCCCTAGCTTCTTCATTTGCCCTCACAAAGGGTTCCTCTGCCTTGCTCCGACCATTCCGTGGATTACATGGATGATGTCGTGGCTTGCCGGCCTAATTGACAGCTCTACTTGCGTTGTGGTTGGAGATTTTTGCCACTCTGTTCCTTTCTCTAGGAATTCTTTTAGATGGCCTTGCTGGACCAGATCCTCCAGATGCTTCTTGAAAGCTTGACAATCCTTCGTTTTATGACTTCTCTCTTTATGGTAGGAGTACCTTCATCTGACCCCCTTTTCTATTGCTGATTGAACCACCGAATCCGACAACCTAGGAGGCCAGAGAAAGTATGGCATGTCTTTAATCTGAGGTAAGATTTTGTGAAGGGATTCTTTGAATATCGCATTCACGACCTCTCTCCCTCTAGAGTTGACCCTCAATCTGATTGGCGGGCTTATGTGTTCGACCTTTGACTTCTTGCTTGGCTGTACTAGGCTCTACCTCTTTGTTTTGATTGAACCGAGTCTTCTCAACCTCACCAAGCTCAGTCTCTACTCCTTGGGTTTTACCTCAGCTTCAATTTTCCCTACGTCTTTCTCCACCCTTATATACTGCTCCACGCGGCTCATCAACGCCGAGATATCTGGTGGTGACATCTTAGTAAAATATGCCCTCAATTTCCCTCCTAGATGAAGTCCATGTTTGAACGAGGCAACCGCGAGCTCTTCCTTGTAATTTTTGATATCATTATATACATCCCAATATTTTCTAGTGTAGTTCCGAAGTGACTCCTTCTTTTCTTTTCGTAACGCTATGAGTGAATCAATCTCTTTTAGAATCTTCGTGTTGATGACGAATCGTGCCACGAACCCCCTTGACAGGTCCCCCCAACTCGCTATAGATCGTGGAATAAAGCGATCAAACCATCGTAGCCTGACCTTCACCAGGCTAACGGGAATACCTTGCACATAAGGGTGTCATTTTTGCTCCACTACGTCATCATCTGCCTAGAATGGCTGACGTGAGTGTGCAGATCAGAAAGTTCGTCATAGGATTTGAAACTTGGCAGGAAAAAGTTGTAGGAAGGCTCTGCCGTGTCTATGTGAGCGGCAAAAGGCGTGTTAGACAGGCCTTCCCACGTGTTGCTTGAGTCCTCCCTAGAGTAACAAGCTGACCTAGATTCATGTATTGGTGGGGGGTCCTTGTTTAGCTTGGACATTTTTGGGGTACAATTGTCACACCATCCCTCTAGGGACCGAAAACCAATGTTAGTTATAGCAATCAAAGAGTAAGTATACTAATCAAACTGAAATTATTTATTTATAGGAATCAAAATAACTGTACATGCCACAGATACGTTATATATCATGTTTTTCCAAACCAGCGTATACTTTATAAAAATCTTATATTTTGTCTTTTTACTAAAATATTAAAACAAAAAATTTTAGTTAACTACGAGCCTGAAATTATGAACCAGATGACTATAATGGACCAACTCTAACCATCCCTGCTATCTATAACCACAAAGGTTATATGAGAGTGCATTTAGCATTATAATAAACAAGAGAAAAAATAGTCATTCTACTTAGAAATACTAAAACATCATGTTGTATATGAGAAAAGTAAGATATTACATTCACTTGTCACAAAATTTTATAAATAGCCTTATCAGTTTTTCAAGATCTCACAATCTTTGCAAAAATATTGTTTAGGCTCAACAGTCATAAATTTTCGATTCGTCATCAACACGAAAATTTTCGACATAAATAAAATTTTCGACATAACTACCACAATTTAAAATAATCGTGTCTCATTCATAACTCATACCCAACAGTGACCAAGTAATCGTCTACCTCACGATCAGGAGTTCCGACAGTACCGTAACCTTAATTTTCAATGCACGGATTTCAACGTGATGGAATGAGCGCCATTCTTCACCAAAAAAAAGTGGTATGTGCTATACGGGACTTAGCCCGCAAAGCCTTTAAGGTAAAAATCATCGCTCAACGAGAAATCTCCCCCATAGGAAGAACAAACACCCATAATTAGACAACTTCTCCTAACGGGATATAAATAGCCAAAAATTCTTGTAATTTGGCACTTTGAAATAGTATCACATTATCAAAAAAATTTCTTTCACATACTCATGTTTTGTAAAAAGTACAAATAGCATATTTAAAAATAACACCAGTGCGTTTGAATAAAAAATAATGATATCACAATTTCTCATGCTTCAAAACATGAATATAAAACATATTTAAAACATAATCCATATATTTATGTTCAAAATAATATTTAAGCACTTTCACCTCAACTTAGGCATGACAAAACTCTTTCCTTATTCTTGATCCCAAAATTTTTAATTCTCTTGTGACAAGATTTCGAAACCTAACAAGAAATCACATCTATATGTAAGTGTGTAATACTAATTTTCGTGCATAACTTAATTAAAAGTTTTATTTACTTAGTAAATTTTAGTAAATTCTTAAATTTTTAAGTTTTCAATTAAATACTCAAAATTTTAAAAAATACGTAAATTTTAGCTTAAAATCTTATTTATATTTTAAACCCTTATTAATTACTAGTATATTCTTTTAATTATTTTAAGGTACTTTATTAAAATTTAATTACAAACATATTATTTGCTTGCTTAATTTAATTAAAATTTATTATTTTAAGATACTTAATTTAATTATTTATCTTATATTTTTAATTTTTTTATAAAAAAGTACTAATTAATTACGAGTTCAAAATTATAAATTTAATGACCATAATAGACCAACCTTTGAGATTGATAGAACGGATAGAATTGAATATTTATGATTTTTATCTAATAAGAGATTATTGACAGATAAATTATTTTAAAATATACAATTAAATTTTAAAAAAAATTAATAACATTTCAAAAATTAAAAAAAAAATTAATAATATTTTTCGTTAAAAATCAGAAAAAAAAAAAAATATAATTTATTCTAAAATAAAATCAGACCCTAAAAATAATAAAAAGGTAGCGGCTGACGCGCCGATTCGCCGGACAAGGCGAGCAACGTGAGACAGCGTGCTCTCATTGGCCAACGTGACGAAGTTAAAATAAACCACCCATGCGTTGTCGAATTACGATTGGCAGAAAGTCACGTCACAGTACGATGAAAATGACGTTCTGGCGCCCCAATTCTAGGTCTTGTTCTTTTTTAAATTGTATTTTATGTTTGATAAACTTTCTTTTTATGTTCCTGAGCTCCTTTTTCTATATTTGCGTTTATTTACTCTTTACTATTTCTTCCCAAATTTACCAAAACAAGATGATTGTATGAAATTTTACCATCTTCATTTCTGGTCTTTTTTTGGGCTTTTTGTCTTTATTTAACTGACTTTTTGTGCTTCGCTTTACATATGCGTGGGGTAAGACTTCTGAGCTTGTTAGATGGGGGAAGACAGAGGGAAACATGGAGATATCACCGGATTAGGGAAATTTTAGTTTTTCCCATAAAAGAAAAAGAAAAATTGTTTGATTGTGAGCTTTACGCAAGTCAAGAAAGAGGTCAACACATCAAGAATCGAAAGATTATCCACCGTTGTTCTCTCTCCGTGTGTATGTAATAAGTATGTATAACTATATATATGTATGCAGAATCACAGATATAGGGGTTCTGAGTTGTTACTTGTTTCTGGTTAGATTTAGGATTTAGGTATCTTCTTGTTCATTTCTCTGTAAATCTTACTGGGTTTTCTGCTCTCTCTCTCTCTCTCTCTCTCTCTCTCTCTCTCTCTCTCTATAGCGTTCTTCTGTATCCTGATCCTGATAGGGTTTGTGGGTTTTCGTGCTCCAGATCTTTTCTGAGACTTTCGGATTTTGACATCAACTGTCAATATATTTGATAGAATTCTTGACTCGTGGGCTGTGAATATTTGGGTCTCTGGATCTTTCATCAGTTTTCTTCTAAAATCTTTGAGACCTTATACTGTTTCTTGCTGATCGAGCTACCGTACAATTTTTTAGGGATTCCTTGCTTTCTCTGGTAAGTTTTTTATTTTTTTTATTTTTTTTCTAGTTTTCTTTATGTTACCATGAATTAAGGTGGTGTGTTTGGATGTTTTGGAATTTATTAGGTTGGATTGATGATTGATGTAAAAATTAATAAAGAAAATGATACAATTTGGATGTGATATATGATATAATATAGGAAGGAGTAGGAGATCGAAACGAAATGGTGAGAGGAAAAGTTCAGATGAAGCGAATAGAGAACGAGACGAGCAGGCAAGTGACGTTCTCAAAGCGTCGAAGCGGGCTGTTGAAGAAGGCGTATGAGCTTTCAGTTCTGTGCGAAGCCGAAGTGGCTGTCATCATCTTCTCTCAGAAAGGAAAGCTCTACGAGTTCTCAAGCTCAGAGTACGTCTCTCTCTCTCTCTCTCTCTCTCTCTCTCTCCAAAATCCCACCTACCCATTGGATCCTAATTTATGAATCTCCTTCTTACATAGTGTGTTTGATTCAATCAAAATTGTGATACCTAATCCAGCGGCCTATAATTTTTGGCACTTAGGCGATATATTAATAGAAGGTTTTTAATATTTAAATTTATTTTTTGTAATGTTTGATTGTTATTAAAAATTTATTTATTTCATTTTTTCAAATGTAAAATTATTCATTATATTTTCATAATCAAGTTGTTTGACTATATCTTTTTTAATTTATGATATTGCCAATATATTTAATCTTTTTTTATGACATAGTTAATTTACGTCAAGACTTTATTTATTCTAATTTTGGTGCACGCAAATAGAAATTCTTGAATCACCTAGTTTTTTAGATCATTTTAGTTTTTTCTTTAATAGAATGATCAATTTAATTAGGTGAATATAATCTTCATTTCCATTGTATATTCTCTTTAATTATCTCTTTATTATGGAGTTCAATATTTTCTTGACTTGTTTCATTTTTATGTGGTCTTCATGCCTATGGAACTATACTCGTGTAAATAACTAAGTTTCCCTCTCTAATAACTAAAACTTTTATATAAGTTGGTGGTTAGAATTAATTTAATACCATATTATAACATAAATAAATGTGTTCTAACATCACTATCTAACATGATTAATTATAATACTACATGTATGTAACTCACTTGTGGAAGACATCGTAATCAGATGTGAGGAAACTTGTTGAGAATCAACTACTAAGTTACCCATCTTTAACAATGATAATACCTTACATGTTAATTTACTCATGGAAAGTATAACCCTCAGAGCTTTTTGAATATACAAATTAACAAACTATTCCTCTAAAACATCTGAATCTTTTAGATGAATTGGTAGGTTACCATTTTAGCATCCTTCCCCAATATTACTTGTATCACTTCTCAATTTTCTCTTTATTTTTAAGAAAAATAATTTCCATCTTTTACAAGAAAATTCTTCATGCACCTATAGCTTGGCAAACTTCTTCCTATGATGGCACTTCTCCTACTCCGAGTCATGGTGAGTACTCACAAACAAACAATAGCTAAACTGTACATAACAAAAAACATGAATGAGAACTTTATGGTGATATATATACGATCCAAAGGGCCATAGAGAGCTTCTAACAAGCACAAAATACCAACACACACTTCATGATACTTATCACAAGTAATTTGAATATACTAACATGATTTTCCACTTCACAATATAATCTTTCACACTAGGAAAACTCTAATACACGCAGGGACAAAACATTGAAGGGACCATGGGGGGCCATGGCCCCTCAGTTTTTTTACATATTTAAAAAAAGAAAAAAAAAACAAACATGGCCTTATTTTTAATGATTTGAGCTGCCACCACTTCAGCACTTTTATTTTCCTTCCGAGGAGGCGAGATGCCTTTACATATGCGAGACCCTTTTTATTTTATATTTTATTATTTTTAATACTTTTTTATGCTTTACCCTTTGGCCTTTTTTTTTTAATTACGTTTTCATATCTTCTTATTTTCAACAATTTTTGAGTTGTGTCAATGGATGGTAAGTACAAGAAGATTATTAATTTACCAAATTGTTTATCAAGTTATTGCACTTGTTTTTATTCTTTCAGTTTCTACTGCAACTATAGAGCGTTCGTTTTGACTATGAATGTCATTGAAATAAAGTTTCGATATTCTTATGAATTCTTCGTTTTTGTACATTGAAAGGGAAATTACTAAAAAATTTAATACTGAATCAATCATAAAAGATATTAGGGATTTGAGAGAGCATCGAGTTATATTTTAATAATTGATGGGTTTCAACCGTATGAATGTTCAATGATGCTCTGACTTTTGTTCTGTTCATATATTTTTAGAAGTGAATATATGTCATTTTATTTATTATGTTTTACATTAGTGTAATTTCTTATATCCTCTTATTCTCTAATTAAAATAGGATAATTTATATCCGTAGACAAAAAAATTTGACTCTCGAGTTATAAAATCCTAGTTCTTTCCCTGAATACGTGAACTATGTGTTAATAATATATTCAACTCAAATATTAAATTTTAAATTAACTCCAACACTAACATAGTTATTGTTATGATGGAACAAATAAATTACAACAGAAAACAAAGCAATAACAAAAAAAAATACAGAATTTACTTCCGCATATAACTTACATCCACAAAAGAAGAATTTTAGAGAAATTATCACAATAAAAGAAGATAATACAAAGAATTGATTGAATTTGTAAATCTATCGTGAAATCCTATAACCCCCAAATAGCCCTTTATATAAGAAAGCCATTGCTGTGTGTCCACTAATCAAGTCACTTGGGTAAAAAAAACGGGTGATTCTGAGAATTATTAGATAACTATTAGAGATCAACTTGATCCATATTTTCAAATTCAAATATTGTATTTTTATTACTTGTGATCTTATGCTATTTATAATACATATCAATACAATAAAAAAAACCCAAGTACGAGATTCAAATTTACCTCTTTAGTGTTGGTAATTTAATTTGGTATTAGAGCTAGAGTAACAGGGATGGGTATAGTGCATGTCCTTGACCTGCATATCGCAGATGCTGTCGAGTGAGCATACTGCGCGTAAGAGAGGGTGTAAAGTGAACTCTCACATCACTTGAATACAAAAGTTATGTACAGTATATAAGTGTGATGGCACCCTTACCTAAATGGTTAGTTTTTGGTATTGAGTTCTACCCAAGAACGTATAACATGGTATCAGAGCCATGGTTTCTCACCACAATTCCTCTCAAACATCTCCCACTTCATCACTTTCTCTACCCGAAAGTTCTTCCCTACCATCCCACCCCTTACCCTCTCTACTAGGCAATGCTTATCATTTTCTTTATCTAAAACTTATCAATCAATACCAACTACTTGTATTGGAAAACTCAATTAGTCCCGTTTCTCCGTGGCTAACATCTTTTTGGTTTTATCGATGGTTCTCATTCGTGTCCCTCTCCAACCATCACTCAAGATATTGTTTCGGTCACTACTTCTGCCTTTAACGTTTGGGCTGCCGAAGATCAGTTACTGATGAGTCTCCTAATTGCCTCTTTATCTGAAGATGTTCTTCTTTTGGTTGTTGGCCTCAATTCTTTCTATGAGGTCTCATGCACCCTTGAATCCACCCTTACTTCTCCCTCCCATACTCGAATCTTCCAACTGCATATGCAACTTTAGAGTAAAACAAGGTCACCTCACCGCTACCTAATATTTTCATAAAGCTAAAACTCTTTTCGATGAACTATCTGCTGCGGGCCTCTCTCTCTCTCTCTCTCCAGGATTTCAACCTTCACATTTTTAAAGGCTTGAACCCATAATTTTGGGATCTAGTGACCTCCCTTGCAACTCGATCCTCTCTTGCCCCGTATTATGAATTGCACAATCTCTTGCTCAGCTATGAATTTGTGCATTCCGCTGCCTTTTCCACACTCTATTATCGATCCATCTGAATCCCCTCAAGAAAATCTGTCTCATTGAGACTCTCATTCTCGAGGTTGTGGTGGCCACCATGGCAAGTCTTGTGGTCATGATCGTGGTTGTTCTCATGATTCATGATCAACCTCTTCTCACAATGATCATCGCTTCCCTCATGGTGATTCTTGCCCAGGATGCCAAATTTGTAATAGGTAGTTTCACTCTGCCATCAATTGCCACCATCGTTATAATCACACAAGTCCACCCTTAGCTCATTTGGCCTCTTATTTTTCTCACTTTGTTCCGATTACTGATTGGTTTCCCGACATTGGGGCCACTCATTGTGCTATCCTGATCTAGTCGTTCTCTCTCATCACGATGATTATTATGGTTCTGATAAACTTCGTATTGGTAACGGTAAGGATCTCCTAATTTCCAAAATTGGCTGGACTACTAGTCGTACCCCTCTAAATCCTTTTGTCTTTTCAATATTTTACATGCTCTTTCTCTCACAAAATCTCTTCTTTTAGTTTCTCAATTCAGTAAAGATAATAATGTGTTTTTTTATTTTACCCATCCCACTTTTTCATCAAGGATCAAGTTACCAATAGTGTATTACTTATATATACATATCAATACAATTAAAAAACCCAATACGTGATTCAAATTAATCTCTTTAGTGTTGGTAATTTAGTTAGCATCATCAAAGTAAATAGATTCATGACTCCACTCATTATTCATATGAGAATATTTCTTTTTATATATCTTTCTAAGATATCAAACTTTTGAATGAGGTCTTTTACCCTTATTTCACTTTCCTTGTAAGCCATCTTGGGCTATGCCAAAGTGAAGGAATGGCTTGAGTGGTTGGATACTAAAGAAATTGAGAAGAGAAAATAACTGTATATATTTTCTGTATATTACAGCTGTACAATATATGGCCTATTTATAGGCGAATATGGATAAACAATAAAGGAAATCAAATCAGAATAAAATCAATTTAA
>JAOTRH010046311.1:0-19731 GCA_034768845.1 Heliamphora exappendiculata | reverse complement strand
CTTGGTGGTGTTCCAGAGATCGTGGAGCCGTTTTATCCTGGGAGAGTGACGCCGGTGGAATCCTTACAACACCCTCGGTAGGCGGCGAATCATTCTTAAGGAAACTGCGATTGCAGGACTTGATTTGCAAATTCAATTTTATTATTCATGTTATTTCATTTTCTGTAATTTCAGATTATTGTAAATTGTTGAAAGTTTAATAAAAATGTATTTTATGGATCTCCGAGCATGTATTTTATTTCGGCGTTGGATATTCTCCCAACAATATATACCATCTCAAATGATTCCACGCAATTAGTGATAGATGTTTTGTCATGATGTTTGTTACTTAATATTTGGACAAGATAAATCGAACAGTGAGGTTTTTTTGAGCTATTTTGTCACGAATAAAGTGGAAATTAATTTTTACATATTTTTATTATAATAAATTGAGTTATTTATGACGAATTAATTTTATTTTTAAATACATATATTTTCTTGAAAATATAATTAGAGCTGAAAACACGTCATCGCTATTTTCATCATCATAAGATCATCGCAAAAAGTACTTTGTGATCAAAATGTATTTTCTCGACCAAATCTTATTTGGTCGCCGAAAGTATATTCTTTCTGCGATCAAATACATTTTCGTCGGTAAAAGTATATATTTTTTGCGATAAAATAAAATTTGGTCGGTGAAAGTGTACTCTTTTCGCGACCAAATATAGTTTGGTCAGCAAAAGTGTACTCGTTCTGCGACAAAATATATTTTTGTTGGAAAAAGTATATTTTTTTTGCCACCAAATTAAGTTTGGGCGGCCAAAGTTTACTCTTTCCATGACAAAATATAGTTTGGTTGGCGAAAGTAAACTCTTTTCGCGACCAAATACATTGTGGTCGGCGAAAGTGTATGTTTTCTTAAAAAACGCCTATGAACATGTATTAAAACTTGCAATATATACATTTGAACTTGATAGTTAGGTATCTTCAGAGTAGCATAATTATACTAACGCGATATCTAAACAAGGTAATATGATAAAGTTTAAAACAAAAGTGACATTACATTATTTTACTTGCCAACTATATATAATGTGTGATTAAAATTTTTTTTTAATTTTAATTAAATTAATTAACTAAAATAATATATATATTTTTATTTCAATTATTTAAAAACTAAAATTTCTCTAAACACTTTGTATCTTATTTTTTCACAAAACTGAGATAACAAAAAAAAATCACCAAAAATAATTTTTGACCATTAATTTTAGGATATCAAAAAAATTTAAGTATTTTATTTGAAATTAGTAAAGTTAAATGGAGATTTATTAATTATAATTATATATTTATGTCTTTTACCCAAAAAATGGAATGTTAGATGAATTTAAAAAAAAAATGGAATTATAACATCTCAGCCGAAGCTGGATGAGATGCTTCAGCCTCTAGAAGCAAAAAAGAAAAAGAGAGAGAGCAGAGGGAAGAGAGAGAACAGAGAAAGCGCTACCTCGACCACCATCGCGCCACCGTAGCCCCACCACCGCGACCACCGGCGCCGAATCCCCCACCCACCATCGCCGTTAACTTCGTCCCAGCTACCCCCAGCTAACGCCGCTGGCGTTGTCCTTCCCCAGTCTCCCCGTTTTTGGTCTTTTTTTTCTTCCGCCATGGAAGAAACTCCGAACTCAACTTCTCCTCATGAAACTGATCAAGTTAGCCACGAAAGTGGACGACATCGACTTGGATCCAAGATACACGCAGCGAGAGCGGTTCGTGGAACCAACTAAATGCCGAATTTGAAAGAGGCTGAAGCTGGGGTTTGTCGAAAATTGGGGCTTTTGACGATTTTTGGCATTTTTGGCTTCATGAGGTAGGACTCTGACTAATCTTAGTGCATTGATACGATTTGTGATATTTTAATTAATAATAATCCATTAAAACCTTAAAAGATTTGGAAGATTTAATCCAAACCCTAGATAGTATTGGAACATATAGAGAAGTGAATGAACCTTATGATTTTAATTAATAATAATCCGTTAAAACCTTGTGATAGAACCTAGATGTGTTGTTGTAAAGCATAACCTTGTGATAGAACCTAGATGTGGTGTTGTGATATTTTAATTAATAATAATCCATTAAAACCTTGTGATAGAACCTAGATGTGTTGTTGTAAAGCATAAACTATCTTTTAGAGTTTGTTGTAGTAAACTAAATTCTTTTAAGCCCCCAACTGGTACGAGAAGCTTAGGCTCTCACCATGTGCCTTTATTTTCCATTGATAACATATTTTATTTTTCATGCCAATATTATCCTTTTCAGTTTGTTGTTAAGTGAGAGTACTTTTTAGCTTTTATACAAGATTCCATTGCATTTCGATTATATATTTTTTTCATAAAAGAATAAAAGCAATAATGATTCATGAGAAATATAGTAGCTGGTATTAGTATTTCGAAAGTGGCTATTACTATTACCCAGTGAAGGTGATCTTGTGGTTTGGTTCTATAAACATATAGCTCTGGACCTTGTGACCCTACCTAGCTAATTGAATGCAAAGATGACATTAGAATTTGGATATTGTAACTTTCTAATTCAAAAATCTTATGCTAAATTGATGTTTTAATTTAGAAATTTGGAAACTTTCATGAGAAATTTTCGGAGTAGGTGATGGTTTTATGTAAATTGGGAAAACGTTGAGATGGAAGAGACAATTGGTAGTTAAACCCGAGTAGCATGAAGATTTAAGTATTTAAGACTAATTTGATGGTTTGAGTTCAAATCATAGATGTTTAGGTTAAAATTCTGGTTGAATTCTTGATCCATTCTTATGGTTACATGAATGCAATGGTAGAATTAGTTAACTAGTAAAGTGTTAAAACCTTGTAACTTGTTAACTTATAGATTAAAAGTTAAGTTCATAGATTAGTTCCAAGACTTGGAATGAGTACATACAGGCCTAGGGTGATGTTGAAATGTGTAAATTTCATGGAATTCGAATAAATAAATTGGCTACATGAGCCATATTACTTATCTATTTATGGTTCTTGAGTTAACATTATACATTGAATTGGAGGTTTTGAAAAGTTTTAGATTTAAACCGAAGTTGGGATTGTGGTGAAATATTGATTCTATGAAAAATTGAATAAACTTAATTACACAAAACCATCAAATAGTGGATATGACATTTATATTAATGACTCATGGTATTGTGGTTAACAAGAAAGGCTAATTGGGACACTTGAATCTTGACTTGAACCTTGTAACTTATAAACCTATAAATTGAAGATTTACTCCATGACTTAATTTTAAGGTTGAAAGGTTAGTGAGTATAAATCTTAAAATGGATAGTATAAAGTATAGACTCTTGTGAAAATTGAGTAAATTGTTAGGGTTTGATTCCCTTTAGAATGTAGTATTTATTTGAGAGCTATTGAATTCATGGATTAGAATAAGCTAATGTTGCTATCTTTGATTGTATTGTAAACTTCAGATTTGTGATTGTGTGTAGAACCATGGTTATGTATTGTGGTTGAAGTTATGAATTAATTGAAGTTTTTGACGCAATATATAGGGAGGTTAAAGTTAGTTTAAGAGTAAGAGTTAACAATTTGATTCAAGGTGTGAATGACTCCATTAAAATTAAGTTAACTTCTTGTGTAATTAAATTGTTTCATAAGAATTGGCTGAGGTATGAGAACCTGAAAAAGAAAATGATATGTTTGAATTATGAAAATTGTTAGTTTATGGATTCAAAGTCAAATTCATATTGGGATTTAAATATCTACTCACACCCGAATATAAAATCTAAAAGATGATATTGTGAAGTTTGAGATTCATGGAAATAAAGTTAATTGGTGAGTTTAAATCACTTTCATTGCAATGAAAATTTGTCGATTGTTTAATCGTTAATTTGGAATCAACCAGGAGTTTTTTTTTTTTGGAGTGCGGTTTGGGTTTATTCTAGGATGACGGGTCTTGAATTTAATTTTACTAGTTGAACTAGTAATATTAGCTTGAAGATTTGAAAGGTTTGAACAAAGAACCTAGTTTGTATTTCTTATCCACAGATTATTAAATGGGTGAGATTGGGATAACTTGTGAGTTATGAGAAAGTTAGTACGTAAAGACCCCAAGTTAAGCTAATAGAATATGATAATTCATGGAAATCAAATGAGGTATTGACAAATGGGAACATGGATGAGAGCATTGACTCATGCGACTTGATAGCTTGGATTGGATAAGTTAATTGAAAAACTTTGGAAATTCTATGATGTTCATCATACTTTCCATGTTTACTTGTTAAGATTGTTTTGTAAATGATTTGGTTTTTTAGAGTGGTGTTAATGTGAGTATGGAATACATGAATGTGAAATTGGGCCTTATGAATAGATCAACCGTGAATTATAATTGACATTATAATTAAAGTTGGGTGAATTAAGAATCAAATGATGAGGGACCATGTCGGGTGCATATGCGAGATTTTCATTGTTAAAAATGGAAAGATGGAATTATTTTATATGTAGAATGAGGTGACATGAAATTTAAAGATGGACCGATGAAAATGTGTTCGAAACTGATGATATTGAATTAAAAAGTGAAATAATGCAACGGGAAACCAAAAATAGCTTAATATTGGGTCGCCTCTCGAGGTGTTCCTACGGGAAACCGAAAATGGCTTGGTATCGGGTTGCCTCCCGTGGTGTTTCTTTGGGAAATCGAAAATGGCTGAGGTTGTGAATAAATTGGGCTTGAACAGTTCTACGGTGAAAGACCGAAAATTTGCACAAGCTGGGTGTCATTCTTGTCGGGTTAGTCCCCGAAAATTTGTGCTTTGGGTGCCGTGTTCCCTTGTGCGAGGCCCGTAAAATGAGCTTTGAATATATGAATAGTACACTTGCATGATGAACCGATGAAGTGAAGGATTGCTGGTTAGATGAACGATGAGTTTGAAAGAAACTGAATTGTGTAACTGGTTGTCAATGCATTCGATAAATAGAGAAAGGTAGATATAAACTTGAGAATGAAGTAACGATGCGAAAGAGACATATAATAAAAATGGTAAAACGATTGTGAATATTGTAGTGTTGGTTCGGTATTGAATTAATAAGATAAAATGAAAAACGTAAACGAATAAAATATGATTTGAAAGGAAGCTAATGATTTAAAAGATGAGTGGATAATTGTGAATTGACAATCTCATGGAATGATGTTGGTCTAAACAAATTTAACAATGGAAAGTATGAATGCTAAAACAAAGAGTGTGTGTGACTTCATGTTTGATCGTAGGAAGGATATAATTGTTATTGTATAATAGCTTATTCACTCATACCTCACTTATCATGTATTACATCATTTTTAGCCATTATCCTACGAGTTTTGGCTCATGTGGTTTAATTAATTATTTTTTAGGCACAGAAGATAAATCCAAGTTATAGAAGAAACTTTGATAGGAAAGGGAGAGTTTTATTTTGTGTTATGTTCAAAAGGAATACAAATTTGTATAATTCTGGATCTATTGCTAATATGTATAGTAGAAGCAGGTCTTAAATTTGAGTTTGAGAAAAGAAAATTTTATAATCATACAGTTTTACTCGAATGCTTTAATCTCAAAGTCTTAGATGGCAAAACTTATAGAAATTCTTGAACTGTACTGTTTTGTTGGATGAATGTAATTCCACTGATATTTGGAGTAATAGTCTTTGATTTATTGTGAATTGTCATTGGGTGTTAAGATCTAGGCGGAGCTTGTGTATATATTGTTATTTGAGTTTGATAGGTTAATAAATAATTTGGAAAAGTCTAAAAAACAATGAAAATTTTGTCGAAATTTTTCAGAAATATACTTAGAATACTTTGAGGTAGAGTTGAGAAATGATAAATTTTTTTTAAAAAAACAATATGAATTCAGTTTGTTTTTTTAAAAAGAAGTTTCAAGCACGGATTAACTTACATGAAAAGATTTTCTCATCGATCGGCTTAGATTATTAGGTTGTTAAGCGTGTTCACGTGCCTCGGAGTTGTGGGCTTGACAATTTTGATGGGTTAGTCTTGTTATAGTGCTTCTAATAAATGGAATTATTATATTTTTTAATGTGATTTGATAGGAAGTTTGGGATTAAGAAGCATTTGCTTTTTATTAATCTTTGTATGCACACAGGTTACATGTTTACGTTATGAATTGTCAATAGTTTGTTTTAGAAGGACTTTTGTGATGCAATAATCAATAAGTATTACGTATCATTTTGAATATATATGAATTATTGTTTACAGGCTTATTTGTATATGGATTACAGGTTTAGTTCGTGAATTGATAATTATTTGTACTAGGTAATATTTTTTTATAGAGTTATGAATAATAATAATATTAATAATAATAATTATTATCAATTTTTTTCCAATCAAAATATTATATTGCGAAAAATAACCTTTGGCGACAAATAATTTGGTCGGCGAAAGTATCAAAAAATTTAGAAGTGTTTGCTGACAACACTATTCGCCAAAATACCTTTGCCGACCAAATGGATTTGCTGGCGAAAGGTATTCAAAAAAATTTAAAAGTTTTTGCCAACGACACTATTTGGTCACCAATAACACCCTTGCCGACCAAATTGACTTGCCAGTGAAAGGCATTCAAAAAATTTAAAAATTTTGGCCAATGACACTATTTAGTCGCAATAACACTTTTGCTGACTAAATTATTAGTCGCTAGTGTTTTTTATGACTAAATTTCTTTAGTGACAAATCAAGTTTGTTGGCAAAAGTATGTATTGCCGACTACAAATTAGTCGGGAAAACTCTAGGATCATTGGCGACCAACCTGATTTTGGTGGGCAAAAGTTTTTACCGACTAGCCTTTGCCGACAACAAGGCCGACCAAAAAAATTGGTCGGCAAAAGGTTTTGGCGACAAAAATAACTTTTGCCGACTAAACATTGAGTCGGCAAAAGTGTAGTTTTTTGTAATGAGAAATCATACTTAAATCATTTCTTAGCTTAAGAAAAAAGACAAAAAAACTTGATTTAAAGCTGGTTGCCAAACGAGACATGTGTGACAACATAAAATAATCCACTGAACAAAGCTTAAATTTTTTTTTTGTGAACTTAAATTGAAAATCTTAAAAAGGTTGATAAGTTAGTTATTTTATATTTTATAATTGACTATAATCTCTTAGACATCCCACTCTATTTCTGTTTCTAAAAAAAACCAGTGTTGATCTTATTAGATATCTCACTTTGTTTGCTTATTTTCTCTTTCATCTTTTATTTTTGCAATGCTTGTGATCGCATTCTTCTTACACTTGTGCACAGTACCAAACACATCCTAAGTTAATGGTATATGTTTTTAATGGTTTGGGACTGATCGATCGGTCTATAGCAATATTGCGAGTAGTCAAAGATAGATTAATAGACAAATCGATCGGAATAGATGACTGATCGAGCAGTTTCAAGACCGATCGATCGATCTATTTCGGGACTGTGTTTTTAAAGCTTCTAGGGTTGCAGCTGTTTTGTATGTTAGACATAATTTCTCTGACTGCTTTATCCCAAAACATTATTCTCGTATTTTTTCAAAAATTTTAGTAAAAAGTGTAAACCCATGAATGTAGATACTTGTTGAGCCGCGTAAATTTATGTGTTGCATCCTTGTGACAGTTTTTTCGTTCGTTTTTTTATTCTTTTGTGACTTGTGCGTGCTTCGTCTGACTTGTGGGTTGGATTATTCATCGTGATCAATCCCCAACATGTACTTCTCGTGGTTGATTAATAATTATGAGAAATAGTGTCTCCAACTATTATTTTGAAGGGGAATTTTACCGTGGAGACTTATAAAGGGTGTTTCCAAAATGCAAAATTATACATTTTTGCATATTTAATTATAACTTTTGTGAGTTTTAGGTATGAGTCATTCTATTACCAAAGAAATGATAAAGCCCGAGGGTAGCCAAATAGAAATAGGAATGAGCCGTAATCACAAACGATCAGAGTTTAAAACTTGGTAATCCTCTTGAGGTTAGGTCAAAAAATATTTATCTCGTGATGACCCTAATCTTGGTGGGACTGACTTGGCTTTGATCTGATTGAGAAAAAAATTAATTAAGGTGCAAAAAATTGCAAAAAAAAAAATTGATGCAACAACCTATGATCAAATCAGCATGAGTTCCGATTTATAAGGACTTGTCATTTATTGTTCTGTTATTAAAAATAATGACACATTGATATTGGTCGTATGTTTTAATGGTGTTTTTGGTTATGAATTGTGAACTATTATTATAATGTTTTTGTTATGACTAGCTTGTGATTTAGATTGCTAAAACTCACATATCTTCAATAACGAAAGATTCAAGAGAAAGATTCAAAAGAAATCTTCAAATATCTTTGACATTCTCTTTTTTTGTGAGCTCAAAAAAAAAAAACCGTGAGGAGCGAGATGTCGTCGATCATATCATTTCCTCTCCAAATATATCTATCCTGAAGACATGTTCCCCTAGTAAAGAGGTTGTTAAGATAAAATCGATAGGTAAACGTAAATCAAATTCAGCCTCTAGGGAGGAGAACAAAAAAATGCTAGATGAAAAAATCAGAAATTTTTCGATCAATCAAAAAAAAGACCTTTTGGTAATTTTGTGTAGAGTTTTAGTTTTGGGAGTTTGTCTTTTGGCTCCAGTTGATCTTGTGTTTTGTAGTTATATCTTTTTGAGACGTGTGAGTTTTTGTGTTGCTTTGATATTTTATAGCCCCTCAGGTTGTGAGAGAGCTTCTTCGTTTTTTGTTTTGTTAACTAGGGTGTGTTTTTTATCTTCATTGTAAAATTCTTTTTTTTTAGTATAATATTTATCGATTACTTATCAAAAAGAAAAATCAAGAGAAAACAATGGAGTTAGGCTGATGGATTAATCGAACAAATGGTTACACGTCCTTACCCCAAATGGAACCATTTCTTTTTTCCTTTTTCTTTTAAGTAGAAGCATCATAACAATAGTAATCTATACTACTTTATAAAGGAAGAACACTCATTTGGTGTTTCTCAAAAAGTGAAGCTGTATGGATTTTTTTACTTTGCCTAAACTGCCCCTATAACCAACCTTTAACTGCTCGTGTAACTGTTCACCCTCTCTCTCTCTCTCTCTCTCTCTACCTCTTCCCCCTCTCTCCTTCTCTCTTTCTCATTCGGCAGTTTTTTTAACTTACAAATTCCTCTCTCTCTCTCTCTCTCTGTAGTTTTCTTTTACTGCGCTACACCTTCTTACTTCCACATTCTTCGTTGCAACGACTTCATCTCTGCATTTCCAGATTCTGCACTTCCAGATTCTTCAGCCATAGCAATTCTTCTAAAATCACATTTCTAAAGGTTAGTCATAGCAATTCTTCTGTAACCCAATTGTTGATTTTGAGTTTTGTTGCTGGATTTGTTACTGGATTTAACTGCTCATTTCATCATGGGTGCAAGTCTGTGTAAGTATTTTTAATCTTTTGTGATCCAAAAAACATAATAAACAACTTTGTTTTATGTATAATCATGTCAATGTATAAACTTACGCATAATCTTTACTGATACAAAAAAGATTCTCAATTTCAATTCAAAATTCACAAGTCAGTTCACATGAGTTTCTGGGTTGTCTTACGGGGTTGTTCTTCTTGGGTTAATTCCATATTTTTCTTAGGTTTTACATTTTCATGTTTAGGTTATTTATTTATTTTTTTACATTTTCAGTTCATGATTTTCCCCTAGATTTGAATTGTTTACAATGTAGTTTCAATTATTTAAATAAACACTTGCACACGCATACGTGTGCTGACCGCTAGTAATTATAATATACTTCTCATGTCCAAGATTTCAATACTAAACATCCTACCATTTTTTAAAACAAAAAATCAACGGAGAAGGAGAAACCCGATACCTAATCTATTGAATGGCTATTAAGGACTTTGATCTTCTCCGTTTCTCAAATAAATGGATAGTTTTCTATTTTTCTTTTATAATGTTCACAGAAAACTTACTTTAATGTTTTAAATTATTCATATTATAAAATATACAGAAAAATATCTATATAAAAAATCAAGTCAATCAGATATCGATAACTATATTGTTGAATCACATTTATCTTTACAAAAATGTACGATCTATTCTAAAAATTATACTTACTATCCATTTTATTAATTAGAATAATGTTATTTGCCTATGTAATTATTGATCATATCTAATCAACTTAATTTTTAATATAAATAATCTTGATAATTTCTATAATAAGAATGATTCAAATAATTAAAATGAGTCAGTATGTACACATAAAAAAGAAACGGAGGTCTCTCCATTTCGTGAAAAAAATAGAGAGAATTTAGATCCACCCACTAATACCCACTTGGCTAAGATCATTAATGGTACATACTTCGAATACTTATAAAAATTTATTCAAAATACAAATTAATGGTCCATATTTACTTCAATTGTGATTTAAACCACACATTATTGGATATCTATTATCCCTATCATGATGTATTTAAATTCAAACCCTTGTTTATCTTTTACTTGATATACATGTACTATATTTACATATATATAATTGATCACAACCCACGCATTGAATGGAGAATTTTAAACCAATTAATTGATTGTTTAATATGGTATCAGAGCTTTATCGCTATTCTCATGTGCCCACTTGGCAACATTATTACACCAAGATCAATCCTTTGAATCTAATCCCTATTGGTAACACTACTACACAATGGCCTTTTTTTTTTTTTTTTTTCTGCTACCTCCTCTTCTCCGTCCTATCTTCCACCCCATCTAAACAACCCACGACATTGAGTTGAGAATTTCAAACTAATTGATTAATTGTTCAATATGGTATAGGAGCTTCATCGCCATTCCCTGAGCCTCAATTCCATCAGCTCACTCGGCAACACTACTACACCAAGATCAATCCCTTGAATCTTATCCCCATCGGTAACACTACTACACAATGGACTTTTTTTCTGCTACCTCCTCTTCACCGTCCTATCTTCCACCCCTTCTAAACAACCCCTGACATTGAGTTGAGAATTTCAAACCAATTGATTAATTGTTCAATATGGTATAGGAGCTTCATTGCCATCCCCTGAACCTCAATTCCATTAGCCCACTCGGCAACACTACTACACCAAGATCAATCCCCTGAATCTTATCCTATGAATCAATCCCAATTGGCAACACTACTACACCATGGCCTTTGTTTCTGCTACCTCATCTTCTCAAACTTCTCCACCATCCCATCTTCCACCCCTTCTAAATAATTTTTGCACTACCCACTCGACCCCTCTTTTCCTCACTAGTAATCGTCATTTCATTTCCTCAAACTCACCAACCCTAATTATTTGTACTGGAAAACTCAATTGGTTCCTTATTTGCGTAGCTAATGCCTTCTTGGTTATGTCGATGGTTCACATTCATGTCCATCTCCCCTGCTTATTCAAGACAATCGTTCCCTTCATAATCTTGATTTCGATGCATGGGTTACCCAAGATCAACTAATAATGAGTCTCTTCATTGCTTCTTTGTCGAAAGAGGTTCTTTCTCTTATTGCTGGTCTCCAATCATCCCGTGACATTTGGCCTACACTTGAATCCGCTTTGCATCCCCATCTCACACCTGCATTTTGTAGCTTTACCTCCACTTTCAAAATCTCAAATAGGGTGATCTTTCTACCACTTAGTATTTTCAAAAAGCACAAACATTCTCTGATGAACTCTCTGCTGTTGGTCTATCACTGTCTTTACAGGATTTCAACCTCTATGTTTTCAAGGGTTTGAACATTACATTTTGTGATCTTGTGATGTCCCTTACAACTTGCAACTCACTTCTTTCTTATTCTGAGTTATATAGTCTCCTTTCCAGCCACGAGTTAATGCACTCTATTGCTTTTTTTTGTTTTGTTGTCTCTTTCTATTATTGATACCTCAGATGACTCCACTCAAGCTAATCTTTTTCAAAGGGGTTCTAACTTTGATCATCGTGGTCGTGACAATCGCACTGGTCGTGGCTGTAGCTGTGGTCGTTACAATGGCTCCCGGTCCAATAACTCCCAATCTAATTTTTCTTCCAACAATCATCTCCCACCATCCATTGACTCTCAAACTCATTGACAAATTTACAATGGACACAAACACACAGCCACCTATTGTTATCACCTGTACAACCACACTACTACTCCTACGGCTAATCTTACTGCCTTTGGTTGCACATAACCTCCCATCATTGATTGGCTTCTTGACACCGGTGCTACTCATTATGCTATCTCGGATCTTGCTACTCTCTCCCATCATGATAATTACACCGGTCATGACATGCTTCGTGTTGGCAACGCTAAAGGACTTCCAATTTTGCACACCAGAACCGTTACACTTCCCACTCCCTCTACTTCCTTTCATATTTTTAACGTCTTACATGTTCCCACCTTAACTAAATCTCCTCTCTCTCGCTCTCTCTCTCTCTCTCTCTCTCAATTTAGCAAGGATAATGGCATTTTCTATGAGTTTCATCCCTCACTTTTTTTTTATCTAACATTAGGTCACTCAGAAAGTACTTCTTCACGAGGAGAATGAATCCAGTCTCGACAAGCTTTCACCACGTACTCCTGCATCTCCATCAGTTCATCTATCCGAGAAAGTTAACCCCATTTGCTGGCAACATCGTCTTGACCATCCTCACCATCGTGTTCTTTGTCAAGTCATTGCTCACAATAATTTGGCGTGCTCCTTCAATAAACTGCAAATATTGTGCCATGCTTGTCAGTTAGGAAAGTCATGTTGTTTTTCATTACCTGTAACAGAGTCTCAATCTTCTGCCCCACTAGAACTTATTTTCAGTAATGTCTGGGGGCCTTCTTACGTACCATCTACTGAAGGTCACCGTTATTTTGTACTTTCCTTGATGTTTATTCTAAGTATTTATGGTATTTTTCCATTTGTCTTAAATCTGATGAGTGCCAAATTTTCATTCAATTGAAGTCAATGGTTGAACGCCAACTTTTTACGCAAATTAAACAAATTCAAACTGATTGGGGCCGAAAAGGAATGTCGATCTCTCACGTCCTTTTTTAAAGAATGTAGTATTGTTCATCGTTTGTCTTGTCCCCACACTCATGAACAAAATGGTAAAATTGAGCGTTGTAATCGCCATATTGTTGAGACTAGCTTGGCTTTACTTGCCCATGCTTCGGTTCCCACTCAATATTAACATTTTGCATTTGAAACAACTATTTTTTTTAATTAATCGCCTTCCCTTTCGTGTTTCTGCCAATATTTCTCCTTACGAATGCCTCTTTCATAATCCGCCTGATTATAATTTTTCAAAGTTTTGGGTTGTCCGTGCTATCCTTTTATCTGCCCTTATAGTCGTCGCAAAATATCACTCCATTCAGCGTATTGTGTTTTTTTGGGTTATAGTTCTTCCTATCATGGGTATCGTTGTCTTGAATGACATACAGGCCACATTTATCATGCTCGGCATGTCTGTTTTGACGAGTAAGAATTTCTATTTATGGGCCCTTCCGTTCTTGGTCTCGCTTCATCTCCCTCGATCACTTCTAAATTACTTCCATGGACTTTGATCCCGAACAGGCCACCCGTTCCCCAACGTTCCCAGTTATTTTCACCAAACATTTCTCATTCTATGGCCCAAAATACGTCCCGCTTGCATTCCAGAACACCCCAATTTACTTGTGGCATTATACCAACCGTTTCTCCCCCATTTTCGGTAATCGCATCCTAATCCTTGCCATCCTAGATTACACCAATCTGCCATCTGCTCCCCAACCCCTAATGCAACCATCCTCCAATCCATGCTTATCCACTACATTTCCCACTTCAAATTCAAACCCACCCAATTTTCTCTCACTACAACTCCCTCAAATCACATTCAAAATTTTCCACCTCTATACACAAACCAATCTCCCCTACTTATCCATTATCTCTCTCTACGCCTCATACCCTTTTCTCTCTATCCAAACCCACCTTATCTCCTTCTCTAACTACTTCTCATAGATAAACCAGATCTTTGACATTTTCCTTGTAATTAATTACCTAACAAATCAAGGCGGTTTGGAGTTAGTGACAAGGCTCTTAGTGGGGATGCTAATTTCTCTCATTCTGTCTTGTTCTCCGTGTGTTCTCGTTCTCCTGTGTACAAGTTTTTTGCTCCCAGTAACAAATTGAATTGGGACGACATTTGATTTTCTCCTTTTGTTTTATCCTGTTCCGCCCCCGATTATATGAAATAATCACTTTAATATTTACATGAAATAATCACTTTAATATTTATGAATACATTTTTAAAATTTATTTTTAAAAAATATAATAGATTAATGCTGGTATCGATAAAGAGCAAGCCTTTTAATGAATACTAATCTCTCTCTCCCTCTTTCAGCAGAAAAGTTAAAGAACTTCATCTTAGAGAAATGGTGCGGTCGAAGTAACCCCCTTGTTTTATTTCTCCTCAAATCTCCTTTCTCGCTCTCGAATCTCCTTTCTAAGTTGACCTAGATCTCCCTATCATTTTTTTTCTCTTTTACTTTGTTTTAAGTGTTTGTATTTTATTTTACTTTTAAATATATTTTTTTCCTTTTATCATTCGTTTTTCAACCCTCCAATTTTGTCGAGTCACTTTCATATCAGGATGTCTCCTACATCACTACAAGTAGATCAACGCTAATATCGATAAAATTGATGTTAGACGATCACTCTCAATGTTTAGTAAGTCTTTTTGCAAAAGTTAGGTGAAAACTACAATGTCATTATAGCTAGTTGCGGTGAAAAAACAGCGATGTACAGCATGGTGATGTATGGTTATTATTTATTTGTTAGGTTTTTTTCTCGTGTGGTGCTTAGAGGTCTCTCTAAAGCTAATTGAAGAAGAGAACTTTTAGCCTCCATCCTTCCAACCAACTATTTAGATTCAATAGCACGCAGGGTTGTCCTGATCAATCGGAGACCCTAAGCAAATATTTAAAAAGGGGTCTTATATATTTTTATATTTGTAAATTTTAAAAATATATATATATTATAAAAATTTAATAGGATATAACGGCCATGTTGATTTATATTTTACCAATAATTAAATTACAACTAAAATAGTACCAAATAAAAGAAAAAGTTACAATATCACAATAAAATAAACAAGTTGAATTAATAATAGTAAATAATCACTTAAATACTATCTTTTTGGTATTTTTTATTGTAAAATTACCAATTCTTTTTCAATAGACAACACTATCATTTCATTCAACATTGTCATTCTTTGTTTTGGGTTTGTATTTCAATTTTTTTTGGACTGAGTCTTTATTTTTAATGAAATTTTAATTTTTTAATATTATACAAAGTATAATAAAAAGTATTATAGATTTTAGGGCTTAATTTTTTTAGCAAAAATTTTAGGCCCAAAGCGATTGCTTTATTTCCTTTAAAGAAGGGCTGGCCTGATAGTATGGGTATCACCTTCTCAAATAAAAAGTGGAAAATTTAAATTTTGTGCATGTATTTACCAAAAATATACCAAATCTTTGATTTTTTCCTTGTAATTAATGACCTAACAAATCAAGGCGGTTTGGAGTCAGTGACAAGGCTCTTATTGGGGATGCTAATTTCTCTCTTTCCATCTCGTTCTTTATGTGTTTTCGTTCTCTTGTGTACAAGTTTTTCGCTCCCAATAACAAATAGATTGCGACGATATTTGATTTTCTTCTTCCGTTTTATCCAGTTCAGTCTTCAATTACATAAAATAAATATTTTTATATTTATAAATACATTTGTAAAATTTATTTTTAAAAGATATAAAAATGTAATATTTAGTTCTAATATTTTTATTTCTATTTCTATTTTTTTGTATTTTATCTCCAATGGCTCATTAACTATTAATTTTTATTTATTACATTATCTATAGTTTTTATTAATATTACATCTTTAAGATTTATAAACTACCTCCGATATATTCTCATCCCAGTTACTTTATTTGTTTTGTTATTTTCTCAGTCTTCGTCCCAATTAAATAGAAACTAGAAATATAACATACATTCCATCCTGCACTGTTCTAATGTCATTACTAATTTCTATCTGAAAGAGACTTAAATTTGTATGCACATATTGGTTGCTCGGTGCTAGGGTGGGGTGCCAGGGGGGCGGGTCGCGCATGTGCAAGCCTTTTAATGGATCCTAATCCCTCTCTCCCTTTCTGCATAAAAGTTAGAGAATTTTGACTGGGAGAAAAGATGCGATCGTGGTAACCCTCATGGTTTACTTCTCCCCAAATCATGTTTTTCCTTGCCTCTCCAATCTCCCTTTTATGTTGATCTAGAGCTCCCTATCATTTTTCTTTTATCTCTTTTATTTTGTTTTACATGTTTGCATTTTATTTTATTTTAAAATGTATTTTCTCCTTTTATCATTCATTCTTCACCCCTCCAATTTTCTTGAGTCACTTTCAGATCAAGATGTCTCCTAGATTGCTATATGTAGATTAGCGCCGATATCGCTAAAGTTGAGATAAGACGATCACTCGTTACGTTTAGTAAGTCTTTTGTCATACCCTCAACTCCAAGACCCGCGAAACACACTCAACCAATCGAAAGAAAAACTTGCCAACCGAGCCCACACCAATGCTCAAAGGACATCCACCCAAAAAAAAAATTGTGAAGAACTCATTTGAAAAAAGTTAATTGAACCGAGAAGCGAAAAGGACGTCCAAACCATGATTTGAGAAAGAAAAAGCACATGAAATGGGGTATAAAATCTTGGATAAACACTCCTTCGAAGAGTAGGCTCTGAAACAAAAAGTGGTGAAAAGTTGCCCATGCAGTCAGACCGTTCGATTAGTTTAAAGATCGCTCAAGCGGTTTTTCACTGCTTGCAGTAGTTTTCACTATGCTTTAAGAAATCGAGGGTCACATTTGACCGCTTGATGGACCGCTCCATTGAGCGGTTTAGCTCTGGACTCTTTTCTCATACTTAGCTTCCTCATTAAAACATTCATAAAGAACAAGTCTTCCATGCTACCAATTTTTAAAGATATGAGATCAAATGAGTAAAGAAATATCTCCAAACTTTAAGAACCCAATATTTACCCATCATATAACGTTCAAAATGATAACAAACGTCATTACATGCATACAAAAATATGAGTTTATGGCCTTATGACCTTACAACAAAGGTTACACCAACCCGAATACAATTACTCCAAGGTATTTAAAAGAATTGCACTTATAACTGTTTGATTCTCAAAAGATGATACGAATAGACTTGTAATTCTCTCAAATACTATAAAACAAAGAAAAGGGGGTCCCGCGACCACATCCCTTAATCCATAGCCTTTTTCGCGCTATCACCTGAAATGATTTATACAACATAAGTCGAAACTCGTAGAAATTTGATTAACAATGAATGTATGCATGATATGCGAGGATGGTTATACGAAATGCAACACATAATTTTATTAAACCAAATTCCATTCTCTACCAAAAACCAAATCACATAACCATGTTTTCTGATACAAAACAACCCATTTTCGTACACAACCTAATATTTAGTCTTGTACCCATTTCATTTTACCCATTTTAAGTTCTCAATATCCTTAACTCATACATACGCACATACACGTTATCCACTTTTCTCATGTCTCAACCAACTAGTGGTCTACATTCTAAGAGCCGACGCCGAACAAGTTTATAGACCCACGCCGCATTACTACCGATCAAGTCACGTGAAGCCCGCTAAGTAACGATGCATTCTGTAATCCACAACAACTAACATCTTGTTCTCGGTGATTAGCCGATGGATAGGTCACCTAATCTGCGCAGTTTTTTGATTTTTTACTAATGAGCTATTCAAGCCCAACTTAAACGATTCGTAGATCCAAAATCGATCTTTCTTATTTCATCACATCACAATTCTTAAACACAAGTCCAACTCAACATGGTTTTTCTCGTCAACACCCAACACATATAGAGTTAACATCAATTATACCTTATCAATTTCATATACTTCACACATTTGGGTTTAATTAGTTAAAAATCCCAACCAACATCTTGTGGTTCTCAAAGAAAACTTATCGTGTTCACTTGGTTTACTCAAAACTCCATTTTATGATTCCATTATTTCATATATTATCAAATTCATGGATTTCATATATGCAAATAGGTTCCCACAATTCGAAATTTACCAAATTATTAACCAATTTTATTATTCGGTCTATTAATCCAAAAATTCCCAAATTTTCAAGGGTTAACCCAATGCCAAACACTAACTTCTTGTCTTTCAATTTCACCTATATCCAACAATGATAACAAGTTAAAATTATCTTAAATCATCCAGAATTTAAATATTTAACATACTTTACCATTAAACCCTAGCATTGGATTTCAAAAATATAAATTTCATGTTTTTACGTATATATTTTTAAATATACAACTCATATCACATAAACATTCAAGGATAGTCATAGATCTTGCCTTTTCAAAACTCAAGCAACTAGGGTTCAACCATAGCAAGCTCCAATAGACCAAATCTCCAATCCGATGGCGAAAAGGAAGCTTTCAACGTGCATTATCACTCTCCAACGGGTGCTCACTCGAGAGAGAGATAAGGAATCCACTCCAAAGGTGGAATGAGGGTTCCAAGGGACCACTACGACCAAGCCCTAGGTTTGACTTTCGTTCTAGAGAGAGAGAAGATTGAAAAGAATGAGGAAAAAAATGAGTAAGCCCGCAACCTAAAATCATCCTATGTCATAAATCGCTCGATCAGTCTTGGGACCGCTCGAGTGGTCTAGCGCTAGAAGGTACTTCGAGAAAGAAAAAAGTGTATGTAATTCAAATTTTGTTTTGATGCCCCAAGACTCGTTCAATTCATCTACAATAACTATTTTCATGCATAGATAAGCACATAATTATCATCAACAATCACACTTGTGATTAAATTTTAATTTATTTTCATAATTAAACATTAATTCACAAGATTTAATCAAATGTTTCAAATTAAAAGAGACTAGTTCCCTACATTTTTGCAAGAGTTAGGTGAAGACTATAATTTTATTATAGTTGGTTGTGCTGAAAAACGGCGATGTGCAACTCATGATGATGAATGGTTATCCTTTGTTCGTGTGGTGCTATGAGGTCTCTCTAAAACTAATTGAAGAAGTGTACTTTTAGTCTCCACCCACCTAACCTACTATTTAGATTTAATAGTGTGAGTATTACCCTCTCAAATAGAATGCGTGTATTTACCGAAACTATACCAAATCTTTGACTTTTCCTTGTAATTAATGACCTAACAAATCAAGGCATATTGGAGTTAGTGGCAAGGCTCTTACTGGGGATGCCAGTTTCTCTTATTCCATCTCATTCTTTGTGTGTTCTCATTCTCTTGCGTACAAGTTTTTGGCTCCAAGTAACAAATAGATTGGAACGAAATTTGATTTTCTCCTTTTGTTTTATCCTGTTTTGCCCCTAATTACATGAAATAAGTACTTTTATACTAATGAATTCTTTTCTAAAATTTATTTTTAAAATATAATAGAATTAAATATAAAAACATAATATTTATTTCTAATTTCTTATTTCCATTTCTTATTTTTTATATTTTTATCTCCAATGACTCATTAACTATTTATTTTTATTTATTACATTATCTATAGTTTTTATTATTATTATTACATCTTTAAGATGTTGGAATCTGTGAATTTCATTGGCCATGGAAATTCAGATTTCAATAGCAGATTCAATTACAATTGGATTGGCCA